>PYFS01004850.1:0-149669 GCA_003671545.1 Ophiognomonia clavigignenti-juglandacearum | reverse complement strand
CCGGTTTCCCCGGGGAGAAAGACAAAATTTATTTAAGCTCTAAACCCCCTCGCTCCCCCCCCCCCCCCATCTCCCCCCCTCTTCCCTTCCGCGGCCTTCTTCAGTGACGCGGTAATTACCATGCTGACATCAAATAACTCTTCCACAGCTGAGCTCCGGTCAAAGTACTCTTGGTCTGATCGTCTCCATCATCTGCTCTCTATATGTCGATCGATGGGGCCGACGACCACTGTTCCTCACCTCGACTTCGTTGATGTGCATTGCATACTTGGGCTGTAGGCTCTATCTGACCCCAATCTCCGTGAAGTTTGACAGTCTCTTCACATATACTGATAATCTTTGAAAGGGACCATCATCAGCTCTCAGTACGAGAGGACCCAAGACCTTCAGCGATTTGGCTACCCACAGATTGCCTTCATCTGGTTCTTCTCCGTCGCTTATCAAATCGCCTGGACCGGCGTCATGGCTACGTACTCTATTGAGATCATACCCTACAACCTGAGAGCCAAGTCGGGGGTCATTTCGACTATCTTTGTGAGAGGACTGATTGTTCTGGGAAGGTTAGTTTCCACACGAGTACCCTCTCCCTTTCGACAGCCAAGGCGGACACTGACGTGAGACTACGATGTTAGCTACACCAATCCCGTTGCGTGGGCATCGTTCCAAGCCGCCGGACATGCATGGGCTCTGGCAGCATTCTACACTGTAAGTGGTCATCAAGCACTGTCTCCCGCGCGGCTGTTATGTACTGATGACGATTAGGTTCTGAATTTCTGCTACCTTGCCCACGTCTGGTTCGCCTATCCCGAGACTAAGAACCTGACACTGGAGGAAACTGCCAAAGTGTTCGACGGTGAAGAGGCGGCAGTCGCACGGTTGAAATTGGAGGAGGTCAAGAAAGAGCTGGAGATGCAGGAAGAAATTGAGACAGTGACCATAAAGTCATGAGCGGTGGATCCTGCTTGGAGAGACTGACGACCGCCCCAGCGGCACAGCCCCAGCGGGTGAATTATTCACCACAGAAGAGCGAAAGAACCGTTTTCGTGTGCGAATGCACTTATAGAATATCGAGCCCTTGAATTTCAACATAGAAGAATATGAGAAGGCCGCGGGAGCGGTGTATTGGATGGACGCCGCCTAGCGCGTGGCTGCACGGAACGATGAGATCATCACTTCGAGGAGGAAAAAGGAAAAGGCCCTTGCTACAAATAGCACACATCACAATTCTGATTTTCAGAGTTCGTGATTCATTATCATCATCCCGAAATTATCATGTTTTTACTGAGATTCGGGCGGTTACCCACGCAGACTCTTCGGCTCACACATCACTCACAGCGACGATTTTCTCAGAAAGCCACGATGGACACGATCAAGTCCACTATTCACGAAAACCTCGGGAACAGGTCAGTTCTCAGGCCTTGCTATGAACGGAGGTGTAGTTGCTCATATTACTGCATGCCACAGCCACTGGCTTGCGTCGGATGAGAACCAGTTCTCGCTGGACCAAGTCCCCGATCTCAAGGGGAAGGTGGCCGTGGTCACTGGAGGTTGGTCACCCTGCCTTAGCGGCATATCTATAGAGGGTATCTAATCACGGAGGTACAGGCTCCCAAGGCATCGGATACGGCTGCACTCACACCCTGCTGAAGCACAACATCGCCAAGCTCTTCATCCTCTCCCAGTCCACGGACGTCGCCGCCGACGCCATAAACTCCATCCGCGGCGAGCTAGGCGACGACGCCGCGTCCAAGGTCCAGTGGGAGCCCGTCGACCTCACCGACTGGCAAGATGTGGCCAAAACCGCGCAGAAGATCAAGTCCAGCACTGATCGCCTCGATATCATCATCAACAACGCGGCCAAGGGCATTGCCCCGGCGGCGCTCACGAAGACCGGCGTCGACGAGCATATGGCTACGAACCACATCGGACACGTCGTGTTGACCTCCCATCTGCTGCCACTGCTGAAGAAGACGGCGGAGTCCGGGGAGGTTGTCCGCATTGTCAATTTTGGGTCGAACGCGCATCCCTCGGCGCCGAAGGACACCAAGTTCGCCAGCCTGGAGGAGATCAATCGTGATGGCGGCCCAACAGCGCAGTATGGGAGAAGCAAGCTGGCAGCTATGCTCTAGTAAGTCTGTTCTTTGGTCTGATCACTGATACTATCCTTGTCCATACACAGATGCTGTGTGTCGGAGGTGAAGACCATATGCTGACAGGCCCCAGTTCTCGCTGGCTGGCGACCCACGTCACATCAGAAAATCCGTGAGTAACGCATTGTCTTTTTTCTACTTGATCTTAGGTGAAAAATCCTGCTGTCCTTCACTATTACATGTGCCATCATTTCTCGGGCAGCTTGCATACGAACACGTGCTCCCCCTCCCCCCGGCTCACCCCTACTACAATTCGTGCACACCAGTGACACTCCTATGGATGTGCACAAGGCTAACGATGAACTACTCTAGACACATATTGGCCAATAGCATCCATCCTGGCCTCGTTGATACCAAAGCGTTTGTTCTCCTCAGCCAAGACTACCTGCTTCCGTAACCGATTCCGGGAGCGATGCTGATAACTTCCACTTCTGCCAATTCAGAACCAGCCATGACATACATGAAGCTTACCCGCTTGGAGGATACGGCATGAGTGTCGTATTGAAGCCGTTCCAGAAAACTGTAAGTACTGCGAAACTACCACGTTCAGTACCTCCCTCGACGTCCGCGAACTACAGTCTTCATCATGTCGGGAGGTCGCTCGATACCAGGTCGACCAGGGCCCAGTGCGGCTTCATGCTGACAGTGCCTCAGCAATTCGAAGGTTGCGTTCCAGCTATGTACGCAGCTACGGCCACAGATCGAAGCGGCAAGTACATCTGTGGGCCCGCTCGGATCGAAGACGGCTCTGAGCTGGCTCAGGATAATGATTTGATGGAGCAACTCATGCGATTGACCGAAGATCTTGTCAGAGACAAGTCTGAGGCTATCAAGATGGGTTGCCCCCTAAAGTTCTCCTAGTCAGTTGAAGTTACAGCTGCACGAGTTACCCCCAGATATCTACCTGCAAAGGCTCAGGCGGTAGAAGCTGGGAGAGAAGCTCACAATTACGCATATGTGGGTTCCACGTCTGAAGCATGCCCAGGTAACATCGGCACTGTGCGCTTCGTTGCAGTAAGCAATTTCTTACGCCATCGAGTATAGAGTCTCCAAAGGAAAATGAAAAAGCTCAGAAGAGAGAAGGACTCCTGTCACAGGCAGCAAATCCCAACGTGGAAAATCCGTTTGTTTCTAGACCACGGCCAGCAGCAGCGCTGGCATTCACTATAGAAAACCCAATGTTTATCTTTGTGCCGAGTGAACAAGTTGCCTGGCCACAGATTCTACTTAGGCATCTGGGCTCTTTCGACAGGGACTTGCTCCTTTCAGCCTCTAGCCTTCTTCCCGTGAAATCACACCTGCAGTCCTTTGACTTCTGAATCTAGATTCCACCCCCCGCCCTCGCTCTTGTCCCCTACCTAGGTACTTTACTCACTTTCAAACTATCAAGCTCCGTTGATCATTCTCTGATAATACCGTTTTTCGTCCCTCGCAACATCGAGATCGATAAGTAGGGCCCCCTTCCCACTTCTACCATCCCCATCTCAGCTAACAACTTTTGGTAGGTACATCCGAGCACTATCAACCTTGAAACTTTGGGAAAGGATTGCCAAAATGGCGCGCATCCAGCAAGTCAGCCAAAACAGGGCTACAAAGCCGAAGCTCACCATTGACAAAAACGGACGCGCTCATGTGGACCTTGGTGAAGGGCCCGACTGCAAACATAGGAAGATCGAGGTGAGACACAGCTTCTTCTGTATGTCCAATACATGCCTAACATCCATCGCTGACACGAGAACTGTACAAGGCTCCACCCTTCAACCCAAATGATTCCGCTCAACCCGCCCTCCAGAACGTGAACATCCCAGTGAATCTCACCCAAGAAGCTCGAGAAGCCCGGAGGGCCGAACTCCGGAACGACTACCACCAGTATGTCCAGAACATGATCGCATTACACGGACGTAGGCACCGGGACGACGTCGCGGTGCTCGGGTCTGAGACAACCTTGATCAGCTGCACTAAGCCATTGAACTTCAATGACGCCGAAGAGGTTGAGAGCGCGAGCATCTCGGCCCGACGGATCGGCCTACACAATCTGCGTCTTGAGATGCAACGCGAGGACAACGAAGCTCGATCCCCTGCACCGTATAGATCGCTCATCGAGAAGAATTCTAAGGTCAAACTTGCTCGGCCAGCCTCGAAGCCTCGGGCCTCCAAATTGACGGACAAGGCAGAGACGACCACATCTCCTGAGACCTCGCTGCGCGACCACCAACTCACGAAGATTATTGACGACATTTTCAACTGAAAGGCGGAGGCGAGGAAGACGTGAGCGAGGGCGGACTCCTTGAATGGCAAGCGGAAATTTGGAATTAGCAGACATGCATTGTTCGGGGCGGTGTCACTTCTCAGATACACTGCCAACCTTCTGTACCTCAACGTCCCCGTCGCCAACCACGGCGTCATCATCATAGCTAATGTCACCCGTATCGATCAAAGTTTCTGTCGGCGGGAAAATAAGACTCATAGCCAAGTAAATGCCAGCCGAGAGAAATATGGATGTGAGCCAGGATGCTTTATCTGCCTCCGGTATCAGTCAAGCGCGGAAATATACTCAAGGGTAAACTCACAGAAGTATGCGTAGTTCCCAATGCCCACACCACTGTCGATGGCATGAATCAAGCCCGGGAGGTTGATGGGAACCACAACCAATAGAGTCACCAAGGCTCGCCAGTTGACACCGTAGGTATAGCGGTAGATACCGTCGTTCTGGTACAGCATGGGCACATGCAGCCGCCGACGACGAAGGACCCAATAGTCGGACACCTGTTTCCTGTCAGAAGCCGCCTGCCTACGGGAAACATAGCAAATTCACTCACCATGATCGCCACAACCGGCGCCAGCACAATAATATACCCACTCAAGAACGTCGTCAGACTCTTCGCGCTCGCCTGGATCTTCCACGGTGCAGTGGCCCATCCGCCCAGTACCGCCGTAATGACCGCGCCACGGCGGAGATTTAGCCAACACGGGAAAAGAAACGCGAGATCGTTGCTCGTAGCGATCGAGTTGGTCGAGATGTTGGTGCCCAGCGTCGCGAGCCCGAAGGCGAAGGCGCAGAAGAAGGCCGCGGCGCGATTGGTCCACAGCGCGATGATGGCCGTTGGGTCCCAGTAGAGGGTCCCGTAGATGGACTGGCCCGCTGAGGCAATGACGATGCCGATGAAGGAAAAGATCCAGTATACGAGGGGGATGAAGAGGAGTTGCCAGTAGGCTACAAAAGGTTTGTTTGCGTAGCGTGTGAGATCGGACTAGCCAGGTGAGGGGGAGCCAGTTAGCAGAGACAGCAGGCCTTTCTTATCATGACAGGCCACCTACGATGTTCAGAGCAAGCGTTGTCTTTCCGCTAACGGCAACGTTGATACTATAAACCCATGCCCAGCTTTTCGCATTGCCAGAGACGGTCGCCGGCTGTGCAAACACCGGTCCTGCGCCTCCGGTCTTGACAGCCCAGCCGAGCATGGCAAAGGCGGCGGTGATGGCGCAAGCTGACTTGACATAGAACAGCCATCTCATTTTGCGAGGATGGATCAGCAGAAGGGGGAACTGCACTATACTCGTAATTAGCTCGCCCGATCTTGTGTATGCCAGCGATAATAGAGACCGCGGAAGAAGACGGGAAGGCACTCACACATCCAGAAGACAAAGTATGCAATCATCTTGTTGCTTGCGATTCCGGAGGACGGTGCCAGCACATTGGGATAAGCTTTGAGACTTGGCCAGATGGCCTCTAGCATGATGAGCATGCACGATGCGCCGATATATGAGTTGATTCTGTGGGATGCGAATAAGCACAGCGTCCGCACCTCGCGAGCAATATTGCCCTGCTATTCGATGCCCAACTCACCCGAAGTATAGAAACCCAAGCACAAGTCTCGAAACAACCGCGAAATGCGAGAAGTAGAATCCCATAGATGCTCGTGAAGCAATACTGAAGGGCACGTGGTGCGTCGACCCGATGGCCCCGTTCAGTGCGACCGCCGCAGCGATCAGAATGTTGCCGACGGCGATCGCAGCGGCGGCTTCCCGCCAACTGAGTCCCAGAGCAAGAATCGAACCCGCTTGCTGCATTGTGCCGACGTTGGCACCGTCTGCGAGCCAGAGGAAGAGGTAGTCGGTCTCTCTCCACGTCCGCTTCCCCTTGGGCACGACATCGACGTCTTCGTTGGACCACCCGCCACGGGTCGCGGAGGATGATCGCGGGGTCTCTAGTCGCCAGTAGTCTGAAGTAAACCATTTCTTGGGCTGCACATCTTGTATGAAAACGAGGAGCTGGCCCATGCTGACGGGAGATCGGGATGCTGCTCCGGGCGGGATTGATCGGCGTGGACGACAGATGCGTCTCGATTACCCACAGACGACCCGTTGCTGTGGTGAATCGCTGTATAGAAGGAACGGCGGAAGCATATTACGCCGAAGTATGCCAATGCCGCAAGATGAGAAGGAAGCTCGGATATCTGTATGGATGTCGTCCGGGTCTCAGCTCTCTTCCGGCTTCGGCATAGATAACGATCCGGGTCAGGTCATCTCCAGTTTTCTCCGGTCATGAATCGACTGGGCCCGGACCGTTGACCGCCAGCTTTTTCAGCCACATAAATCCATAATCCGAACTCAGCTGCATGGACACGTCCAAAATTCAGGATTTTGTCTTCAATGAGCGTGGAAGTGACTAACAGTCTAGTTCGACCGATTTGTGTGTGTTCAAGTGACCTCGGAGGGGCCAAAAGGGGGAAAGTCAAGGGGGGCTTATAAGTATGAACGCACAAAGGTTTTTGAATTTTACCTTCCCGCAGACCGGGGCTACTGTCGATCCTCAACTTTTCCCCTCCAACCAGCCACCCACAACAGAATCGACGACACAAAACGCAGCAATAACGAAATGGCACCCAAATTCGTATCCCTAGGCATGGTCGTCCTAGATGAGCTGCGTTTTCCAATGTCAGCCACCAGATATGATGTCCCAGGAGGTTCGGGCACATTCAGCACACTTGGAGCACGCATAATGGCCGGCAGAGAACACGCCAAAGAAGTCGGCTGCATCATCATGGCAGGTGATGACTTTCCGGAGACCATACAAGACCTCTTCGAGAGCTGGGGCATAGATTTGGTGGTTGCGGCCGTGCCGGGGAGAAAATGCACCAGGGGTCGGCTGACGTATGAGGACGAACATTTCGGACGTGAGTAATCCTTGACTTCATAGAATCTGTGATTTTTTAAGCTAATTCTGTAATGTAGACAAGAGCTTCGAGTACACGACAGACCGACTGCAGCCCATGCCGGCGGATCTCGCGACGTCGTCTCTGCTGGCAGCCGCTGCTTTTCATCTACTCTCCGCTCCGGACCTTGCACAGAAGCAAATAGAGCAGCTGCTTGAGATACGGGAGCAAAAAGGGTTCCAGAAGTCCCCTTTACTCGTCTGGGAGCCCTTGCCGGGTTCTTGCAAACGCGAGATGGCAGAAGCACATCTGCAAGCAGCGAAGATGGTGGACGTCTTCTCCCCCAACCACCTAGAGTGCCTGTCACTATTCTCAGAATGCGGCCCTTCCTCCTCGGGCTCCATAGAAGAGAAGAAACTTGATTGGGAAGAGATCCAACGTTGTGCAGATATCATTCTTGAATCTGGTGTGGGCTGGCAGGGCGAGGGAGCTGTGATCATCAGAGCAGGAGGCGATGGCTGTCTTGTGTCGTCGAAATCGCTTGTGGGAAGACACCGATGGTTGCCACCGCTGCACCAGGCACAAGAGAACATCATCGACGCTACGGGCGCGGGGAATACGTTTCTTGGAGCCCTGGCCTTTGCTCTTGCGTCTGGCCAGGACAATTTGCAGGCAGCGATGTCGGCTTCGGTGGCTACGAGTACGTCGGTCGAGCAGATCGGACTTCCCACGTTGACACAGGAGGATGGAGGGGAGGAACGGTGGAATGGGAGGAGACTGAGCGACAGATGGGTAGATTACCGTCTGCAGCTGGGTAGAGCTGAAACTTCTACTCCCTAGGTGTGCAGGTCATAATCTTTACGAATTTGCTATTCTAGAGCGTTGGAAGCCAACGTCGAGCAGATATGTCCGCAAGTGGCAACATAAACACTTCATGCGTTCTCTGAATATTTCACGGTCCCAGTCTCTCATTTTCAGTGGAAAGATCAGCTTGGAGCATTTGCAGTCTCAAATATTTACACTACCGTCTCCTGACTGTGAGGTCAGGCTGCAAGTGTGTCGTGCCGTTGCCCCATTAAACGTGCCATCAGTTTGCTGCCGACAATGGTCTCTGTAGAACTGAGAACGGCCATACATGTTGCTCGATTTCCCATGTTCATCAAATGAATAGATACTATTGGGGACAGAGGTAATTTAGGTACATTCGGAAGTAGTCAGCCGTTCTTGCCAAGTTGTTGGACCAATCTGTGAAGGATTCGATCCTACCGATCCTCCCCTGAGCCACCATTCATTATGCTCAGCTGCTGACTTCTGGAGGTGACATCACCACTCACGCTTTGGTGCCGGTAGCACCGCTCAGAGATCCCTCGAGATGCTTTTATTCAACTGTCAGGCTGAATACTGCAGGGCTCCGCTGTAGACTGAAATGAATGATGATTGTCTCGAGGTGCTTGCTGCATGCACTTACAGCCTAAGTCCGCCGGTGCAGCCGGCAACGTACTGTCCGCTGCACGCACAACTTCGGAAATTCACTATTGCATCCCTAATTCTAAGGTAATGTATAGTACAGGTTGGATACGGACTCCCGTCCTCTCAGCCATCAAACTTATCACTTTTGGGCGAACAAAAGATCCCCCAATAACAGACGGCTAGCGGACCCCGTTGCTTCACCCGACTCGAGACTACTACCGGAGTCGGGTTTAGGTCCACGCTGACAGAGTATATAAATAAATATTGGTGTGGTCACATAGCTCACCTACCGAATTAGATAGATAAAGTTGACAGAAGTCCAGCAATCTCCGCCTTCACAGACATCACCCTCTCCGTCTACCCAGCACTCATCTTCCTGCCCCTGAACATGTCATTCAAGCGACGCATCGGCCTTTGCGTACTATTCTCCGGAGGTTTCGTCGCAGCCTCCTTTGCCATTCTGCGCATCGTCAAGACCCTAGCCATCGGCGAGGGGGCGTTCACCGTGGACTACACCGGCGAGGCCGCCGAGACCGTGCGCTGGGCGATTCTCGAAATCTGGCTCGTGCTGCTGCTCACGAACATCCCACCTCTGCGGCCTCTGTTCTCTCGCGTCGTCTACAAGCAGCTTTTTTCGGAGTCCTCGCCATTGGCGCGACTGTCGAGGTACGTTCGAAAGAGCGCCCAGAGTCGCAGCGGCGCCTCGGACCAGAAAGAGGAGAGTTCGGGACGTTCCGATGTTGAGGCCCAGCGTCAGAAGCACAGACAGCGCTTCCTCTCGCTGGGTCCCATGACTACATTCTCGGTGGGCATGACCAATATCTTCGGCGGTACGAGGACCGCGGACAGCTCAGAGTACGACCGCGACACCCAGGTCATGACAAAGCTTTCCTCTGGCGGCACACAGACGGAAACCATCACACCCACGTCAGGTCACAGCCACTCGCACAGCGGGATCACCATGGTCGGCAGCGACAGCTATCGTCACTTCGAGAAGAATGACAACAACGGCACCGTCTTTGCATCCAATAGCTCGTGGCTTGCGGACGACAGCAGTGGGGAGATTATACCTATCCCGATACGTTCCGTGCATCGGCCGCAGCCGGCTCATGTCTCTTCTTCTGCTGTTTACCTTCCTCGGGAACAGTGGTACTTGGGGCGCCCTACTGATTCCGGGATAATTGCTGTGGGGTACCAGGGTCAGGTCGATGAGACTTCGAGATGTTCGTCTTCACAGGTCGGGTCTAGGGTCGTGGTACATGGACATTGTCCTGAGCAGAGTCAGCAGCCGTCCTGGCCATTGGGCTGAAGTGAGGTGTCTTTGTTTAGGCTGGTTTATTCCCATGATTAGACATGAAACGATAGATTGGGTCCTTTTGATCGCTCTAGTGACATGGGTTAATGCGGTTCCTATAACGAGTGCGTGATTTCCGCAGTCCGATCTTTCAGTAGCCATCACTCTTCGGTCGCTATTCGCACATATCCATTCGCCCACTTGACTATTGCATAGGCAGCGATTTCTCTCCCCTCCCCTCGGCGCTTGCAAACTGCCCCCAACTCGGCTGCTCTTCGCTTGATGTCTTCATCACTCAGGACGCGTAGGAGCTCTGAGCCCAACTGATCCGAGTCAACTGCTGGCGCAACACCGACGTTCCCAATCGCACCTATGCCGTGATATTCCACTCGTTCGGCGTACTCGTACGTGTCGTACCATATTGGCAGCACTAGATGAGGAATTCCGGCCCTGCAGGGAGCTCGGCATCAGTACACCTGCGTTGGGTGCGAAGCGTAGACCCGTGTAAATTTGAGCAAAGTGGCCAGACGTACCTGCAGGCTTCATAGAAGGAATTCGCGCCCCCATGGTGCACCGAACAGCAGATATGCCCGGTCTCCAACAGAGCAGACGGTTCGACGTCCAGCCACGGCGTCACTCTAAGACGTCCCGTCTCAACAAGAGGCTGCAGTATCGAAGCAAGCTCGTCGTCGTTGTTCCAGCCAAAATTCAGCTTCCACAGCACCTGGACCTCGTCATTGGAACCAAGCACCGTCTGCAAACCTCGTGCAATGGTTATGGATGATGAGCGGTCGGCACCGTGCAACGATCCCAGATTGACCAGTACTGTAGGTCTTTGACTTAACCACGCTAGCAAGCCTTTTCCGCTGACCGAATCGTCTTGCAAAGACGGCATCACGATGGGGCCACACATTACCAAGTTGCTCGGGATGCGGCTCAGCTCGTCCCAGTCGGCCTCTGGTAGATGAGGAGCGATGAAGAGAAGATTCTTCTGGTACATGCCGAACATTGGAGACTGGTGTTTGATCCCGGCTTCTTTCCTGGCCTGTCATCCGTTCAGCATCCACCTTGCTCCAAAGGGTGGCACTCAGGGCTTGAGATTGACTGACCTTGCGAATGCGTGCAAACGTAGGCCCAAGTATGACCGCGTAGGCAAAGAAGAGAAACAAGCATATGTTCTGCAACTTTTCTGGCCAGGACAGCGGGTACTTCAGGCCTGAGCTCTGCCTGTTGATACGTCAACCTTTCCTCTCTCTGTTCGCACCTGAAAAGGGCGGAACTCACATCGGCCACCTAAACATCATCGGCATCCCGGAAACGGCGGTCCCCAAAACCTCCTTGCCAGAACATGGAGAGATGATGATGTAGTCCAGCTTGAGCGACCGGATCGCGTCATGCGCAGCGATCAGGAGGATATCGCACACCAGCACTGCGGGCTTCGCATCTCCGATGATCTGCAGACAGGCGTGGTAGGTCGCGATATACTCACTCGGGGAGTCTCCCATGAGCAAGTACTCGACGCCTTTATAGCTCTTTGCAGCAGGCCAGAAGCCCGGAGGGTGGACCCATTTTGAGGCATCGCCGAGCTGGCGCTGTGCGGTCTTCCCCGCTGACAGCCCGGGTATCTGAACGAAGGTTATGGGAGTCGCCAGATTGTCGTTTCTGAAGTTGATGTCTTGGATGCGTTGCTGGAGAGTTGCGTAGGACGCAATGTGGACGTGGTAGTCTGGTGACCGGGCCAGCTCTTGCGCTGTGGCCAGGACCACATTTGACTGGCCGTACTCCGGATTTGTGAGGAATAGGACAGCTTTGGCCTTGGATCCCATGTTGACCTCTCACGCTATGGAGTGTTTATGACCTTGAAAACAGGCATCGACATCGAATGTGTAACACAGGACTGTGGTATACTACGAAATGTTACGATCGACGCCAGATTGACGTCTGAATTGGTGGGATCGTTGACGACGTGTGAAGGTTGGCACTAAGTCAGCGCTAGTCTCAAAGTGAAAGTCTGCTGAGGTAATCAAAGACTTTCTCGTTTTGTGCGAAGATATATCGAGCTGGAATAATTTCCTGGAGAACGAGAGCGAAGCATATGAATCCAACAATGGTTCAAGACCTTGGTTTATATTTGATAACTGAACTAGCTATACCAGGAGCCTACTGTGTACTTAGTATACAGACCGATCGACCGATGATGGTTGTAGTTGCGGCCGCGTGCAGGCAAGAAAGCGTCGTCGGGAAATCTAGAAGGGCTCACTGGTGGCTAACGTCCTCTGTTCAGAAACGCCGCTTCGCCGGCCCTTCGCTTACTTGAAACTAGAAAGACCTGGCAATAATGGGCCTCTGACCAATGTCTGTAGGCTGTTTATTGACCTTATAGGTTGCCACGTGTCGCTCTTCCTCGACTGGCCATTACATAAGCAGGGGGCAGTGCTTTTAAGCAGGGACACAGATAAATGCACGGCCCCCTTGCGCCTAACTGCACTATACCCCTGGAACGGCCTTGAACTTCTGCAAATGCCCACCTGCGTACACAACATGTATCTTCGCAGCTCTGAGAAATTCAGTACCTTATGAATGATGTTCTTAATATCGACAACATATTGAAACCTGATGTCTTTCTTTCCAGAAAGTCCGCTTGCGAGAACAGAGTCTCTTTGCTTGCGACACTGTTGACGAGGATAGTTGGCTTCGTGAAAGATGAGAAATGACGATAGCAAAGCAGCAGGAGCAACATTGGTTATACGAAATACTCTATAGTGTGGTATTTCTGTTCCAGGCTGTGTTCAAACAGTACGCCACATCTGTGAGAATTGTTGATGCGCGAGGGTCCTCGGCCCCTCGCAGAAGGTTGGAGCCGGCGGAATCTCACACCTATCTACCGGTGGCGATGAGCTTGGTTCTGAGCAGGGGATGGGATTCTCCGTCGATTCGTTCAGACAACGAGGGACACATTCAAAATTTCTTGTCGTTTAATTCGAGCGGAGACGGAATCAGCGAGTACGATCAGATTATTGCGGACCCGAATGCAATGTCAATGTTCCTCGCTCTGGATCTGTGTCTAGTGGGGAAGGCAATAGGCCTTCGAAGATTGGGCAGTGCGGAGACAATGTAGACCTTTTGCTATATCCTTGGAGTGTCTTAGAAATGCCCAGGTGTGGACAGATCAACGCAACGTAAGCCGGTAAGCTGAGACTTGATTCTTGAGTAACACTGAAAATTTTATTTATGATTGGAGAGTTTGCGCTTGGAGCTGATCAACCGTCGAACGCAGCAGTACCTGATCAATAACCGAGACAATGTCAATCTGTAAGCTGACCTCGGGAACTGTGATTTTTGAGTAGCGGTATCCAAGAGCTACTAACACACTGCACGCCATGTTCCATGTTAGACAGCACTGGAGCTGGGCAGGGGCGATGATCAATGTATTCAACATAATCTCATCTTGATACTATGCCAGACTTCGTAAAGCTTCGAACAAAAGGACCTGCCTGCTTTGGTGATCGACCGCTGACTGGGAACATGAAGGCGTCGACGATCGCTGGGGAGGAGATGCGCATCACATCTCGTATACTGAAACAGATTCTCTCGGTGTAGGTGCCGTCTGAATTGGATTAGTAGTGTAAATTTCAGGCTCGTCTGAATAGTATAAAGGGCAGTGGATTCCCGCCTCCTGACTTTGGTTTGCTCATCGCCTTACTTACATCATAAAGCCAGGCTTTATCACCTGTTGCAGACATCAGGACCGTTAACTCAAACAATATCCTCACACAAACAAGAAAAATGAAGACCACCACCATCCTCACCATCTTCTCCGCCCTCGCAACCACCCTGCTCGCCTCCCCAGGCCTAGCACGCGAAGCCACCACCAACCAATGCGGTGATCTCGGCATCATGACCGTCGACGTCTCCACCCTCCCCGCAGATGTCGACCCAAACGCCATCCGCCAGTGTGCGGAACACCCCGTAAGCGACACCAGCATCAACAAGGAGCGCGAGCTAGCCGCCCGCGACTGCTGGTACGGAGCCGCCGTGGGCTGCACCAGGGGCTACTGCTGGAAGACCTGCGGGTCGGGCGGATCCGGAAACTGGTGCTGGACGGCTTCCAACGGCGGGTATGGCGCCTGGGAGACGTGCTCGTCGGACGCGAACTGTAATGCTGCGCAGGCGTGCGGTTTGGGGGATTGCAAGGCGTGTGGGTGTAGCTGTTCGCACACCTAGGTCCTATAAGGGCGATGAAAAGCGCTCGGACGACCAGCATGCCCCGGTTCTAGTTCATAGAAGTAGACACTTGGCGGCAACGAGCTTCATCGTGGTATGGATGCAGACAAGGGACTGGAATAGTCTAGGGATTCATCAAGGGTTCAAAGTTTGCGTCTGGAGTTCAAAGATAAACGAGAAATTCACTATTGAGTACTTCTAGGTTGAATAACACAAAAGTCGATTTGCTATCAAATTTAAAAATGGCTAACTGTGAACTGACCCGGACGTAACTGCTGTTCAAAAGCTTGGGGCTCTTAAGGTAGTCTGAAAATTGCTGCCACCACTGCTGCCGTCACTCAAGTCATCGTCGCTGCCCATGATGGTCTCGACCGTCGGACCGATGCAATTCGAGCATGTATTCTACTCAATTCCAATGGTTCGGCCCGCGGATGCACGTTGAAGTCATCTATAAGCGTGCAAAGAGTGCGGTTGGGTAATCACCACTTCTGCTATAATATCAACGCACTTCTGTTGGCACTCCGGTTTCCAGGCTGCTCCTTGGGTCGTTGCTGTAGTAAGTGTGGTGGTCTATCACGAAGAAACGAAACTCGTAATAGCGTTCGTATACTGGTACTAGACTCGCGGCTGAGGGAGGGCATCGAGAGGGACGCGATGCCCCCTTTGTCCTGGCACTCATGGGTATAGCTGGACCTGCAATTTTCTGTTGTGGGAACAGTGCTCAGGGCATGAAGCTGTGGTATCACTTGGTTGTGGCTGATGCGCTTCTCGCGAGGGTCGGCGACATAATGGGAGGGGGATGCGATGCAAATCTCCTGCCAAAACCTTCCCCTGCGATTCGATCCGTCTCAACTCAGCCCTCTCTCAGATCCTCCAGCCCGGCGTCAGTAGCCTATGCGTGGTCCTGGAGTGCTGACAAGCTCTTCGCTAAAATGGAGCCCCTGAAGTTGGTCACTGACTGTGCCAACCAACGAGCTTTGTGGTTGCCGGTGCCAACGCGCGATCCAGACTGCCCGCGGACGCTGCCTGTATGAAGGAGGGATTTGATTGTTCACGAACCGATGAGCCCTGAAATCTCGGTAAAAAGTCGACGACGGGCGTGCTTGGGAGCGGGCGTTTCAACAGCATCGGCATCGCTTCTGCGCTCAGGATCGTCATTCTCCTCAGCAGGATCTTCTTCGTCATTGTCAAGCTGCGAACTGGTGTCGGATTCGTGGACAGACCCCTCACACTCTGAAGGCTGGTCTGGAAGCGCGTCATGAGCCTTGTCGCGCTCAGGGGGGCCGGCAGGCAGGCGGGGGAGGTTTCCACCGGGAGAGTTCCTGGCCTTGGTGTGCGTCGCAAAACGATAATTCAGGGCTCAGAGGTTCAAAAGGGCGACGTTGGAACGCCTTGGAGTACCGACCAGCAGAACCTCTAGGCGAAGATCAATCTACGCTTCTTCCTCCGTTGCTTCAACGCGCAGCTTCGGGATCGGTGAATGTAGCCGCGGTGCGCACACAGCAACAGAAGATTGCCCGGAGGCCTTCCCCCAGACCGTGTCAGACATATGTGCGCGGGTGTCCGGGTCCGAGCCATGTAACGAACAATGAAGATGTTATGTACTTGTTGAGGTCCGGGACTGGCCACTTGGCCTCGACCGAAATCAGCCGTGCTGCCCGGCTGGACGAGGTGCGCACCGCTTGACCGTCGGAGGCGTTCTAAATATAGCCAACTCGATCGGGGGTTCATTGGTTAGAGCGGATTGGCCAGTGGCTTGGTCCGTGAGGTCAAGTGACTGACTGAAAGTACGGCGGAGAGTGGCGGAACGCGCGTTGTGCGTGGAAAACGCTCAGTCTAGATACAATCACGAATCAGCGAGACCCAAATGAGAGTAAGGAACAGCATAAAAACTTACTCTAAGATATTGTATCATGGGCTATTGTGAGTCCGAGGCTCTGAGCCCGACTCGTGAACCCACCTGGGACTTGTGCGGGCGCTCCGCTTCCTGGTGGCCGAACCCATGTAGAGTGTGCGCTCCTGTACTTGTACCGCAGGTACCAAATCTTCCATATAGCACGCCTAATCATCGGTGAACATGTCTAGCGAGGGTAGATTGTCGAGATCTGGGGTATTCTTAGATGTGCATGTGCTTGACTTTGGACCTCCTCTACCACATAGGTATTTTGGCGATTTCTCTTCGCCCAGTCCATCGCTGGCGCAGCCTGCAGTAGGTTGGTGATCGAAGGGCAGACCTTGGTGCAGTCTTGATGGGTTTTCCCGGAGCAAACTGCAGTTTGCTGTTGGAAAGCGGTTGAGATCTCACTCAGTGGGCCACGGTGCACCACATAGTTGTCACTGCCTCCTGGTACATCCCATCATCCGCCGGTGGGCTTTGGTCGTAACGCTCAGCCAGTTGTAAATCGTGCAGACCTCAGGATAGGCTGGACTTGGACAAAGTCTTGGATGTGATTGATCGCTGTGTACCGCCGCATTGAAAGCATGTCCAAAGCGGATCGCTTGCCTGAGGACACTCTTTGGTGGTATGGCCGAACCACTGCTTGATTATGACTTTAGGATCGATTCAAGGCTCGCACAACAGCTCCGCGCTTTATCATCATCCGGAAAAGGTTGGGTAGTAGCCGGAAGAATGCCCAGGTGGCGAGCTTGTGTTGACGTTGCCCCCCTCTAACAGAGAGTGGTTTTGTAGGAACACGACCCCCTGCTTCATACGTGAGTACAAGACGGCGTTATCGAATTCGTCGAGCGAGTGACCAGCCGTTCTAGAACGCGCGTTGTCGATAATGACCAGTGATGCTTCAAAGCCCTGGGCGCCAAGGTGCGTGCGTACATGGACTCTGGACTTGTCAATCTGAACAATCTCGCCCCAGCTGGTGACTTCACATGGGCCCATTTGGTCATACACCATTGGACCAGGTCTACTTGAGCAGTGTATGGGCAGGCATACAAGACGTGTCCTGTCAACTTGCGGCCGATTGCTTTGGGGATGGCACGTACCAAAGAAGTCGATGATTTTTCTGCTGGGCGTATAGGGCATAACGCGTCGTTCCTGTACGAGGTGCCATATCTACCGTCCTTCGAACCCATATCCACTTGGACAGCGTTGCCCAGGAGCGCATTCTCGTGGCGTTGTCGCTACACGCACCGGGATCTGACAGGGTCGCTGGAGGGTATACGGATGTTGGAGCGGCTGCCGAGGAGGCGTTGCCACCTTCATCGATGGTGCGATGTACTTTATCGGTGTTGGTGGCGGGTGCGGTCGAGGAGACGTAACCTTGACGCGGGTCGTCTTGCTTGTGAGAACTCTTGAGAGCTTCACAGTATAGAGGATCGCCTGGCAGTGCAGAGAAAGACGTGAATATCAGGGTGAAGCAGAGGAATCAGAGGAATCAGCTAGCAAAGCGAGGCGTCATCGCGTAAATATCCCAGGCCTCGATCTTGGGAACCGGGCTGCGAAGCTTCGCAGAAATCAAATTCCGTCGGGCGTCCGTAGATTGGAGCGGAGTGGCCAGTGGCTTGGTCCTTCAGGTCGGTGGTGTAGAACTTCCTCACTGTGCTCCAGGCCGCAATCAAATACATTGACCGTGTGCATGTGCTAAAGACCGAATCTTCGTTGCTGCGTCTGTAATGGAGTCCAGGATTAAGTTGGTCGGGATTGCAACAGTAATAAGAGCGCGTATATACATTGTGACCAGGGACTTCCTGAGTTCGAAATGCCTTCGCATCTCAAAGTCTCTTAGGGCTTCGTAGAGAACACTCTCCATGAACTCAAGCAGTTGCAACTTTGGCTGACATCGTTAATTTCCAAAGTTCTCAACAGAAACGGCGGTCGGAAACAGTTGTTCACCCTCTTCTGCGTAAGTATTAAGGCAGAGAAAGTAGGCAAAGGCTACAGCTACGATTAGGCCTCGAAGTCTCTATATAATCGTCAGTCAGGTATCCGACCCGACGTTGCCGTGGGATCGTCGGCGTTGGCCATCGGGTCTGTGCGCATCATAATGAGGGCGGCTGCGACAATGGTGAATAGGCCACAGTTGTTGACGTCGTCTTTTGGACTGATGCTTCAGCCAGAACGTCGTCTTTGCCGATGGGTACTGCTGCAGCTCCTTGGTTGGCTACTGCTCCAAGGCATTCATCGGCAATGTAGGCGTTGAAAAGGACGATGTGCAAATCCACATACGAGGGCAGGTAGAGGGCACGACGGGAAGCAGTGCGCAGGAACTCGTCGGCGAGCTCCACCGCAGCTATATCGGCATAGGCGAGGCGTGCGCGGGTCATGCGACTATGGTAGGCGTTGAAGACAGCGTTGTCATCGATCGAGGCTGAGGGGTCGTTGTCGTAGGGTCGTAAGCCCAATTGGGAAAAGTACGATGCGTTGAGGGCCTCGCGGGCGGCGGAGACACAGCGGACAGCAGGCATGGTGTTGGGTGGCTGGAGGGAGGCCCTGGGTTAACGGCCGTGAATTCCAACTGAAAGACGGAGGCCAAGGGAGGATCAGATTAACCATGAGCTGTGCGGTGAATGCGAAGGATGTTGGCGGAAGGGACGGGGGCGAAAACCCGCATCATGTCCTTGTCGCGTGGGGAAGCATGAATTCCCTATTTCGCCTGTGGGCCTTGGTCATCTTGCCTTTCTCACGGCCTTTCCCGCTGCCAGGTTGTCCGACGTAGCGACGCGTCCAGTGCTAACCCTGCTTTTTCGGGCTCAATATGTGAATGTAGTGCCAGCCTGGAGCTGGATGGGATTCGTCCAAGTTGTACCGTGTTGAGTCGGATTACCTGCTTCATACAGGATGGAACTTCGGCTGCCGCGGATATTCTTCAGAGCTGTGCCGGCGTAATTTTCAGGCTGGGCGTATACAAACTTATATATAACAGCACCGGCTTTTGTTAGTTCCGTGGGATAATACGTAGGTTCTATCTTGCCGTCATAACAAGTCACGCTTGAGATGCGTTCGATTTTAACCTGGGAGCGGTGGTGGATGTACGTGTGGGATACATAGAGCGTGGCCCGGTCTATCCGTTCCAGCATGGTGCAATGATACTACCGGACAAAAGGCGTGGCCGCTCCACTCAAAATCTTTGGAGTTCTTGCTGGCGGCTGGCATGCACTTGTAGCGCTTGTTCATCTGCTCGCGGGCAATGATCCATTGTCCTGACCAGGAGGCGTATCGACAAAGACATTTTCTTGAAGATGAATTGCAGTTGTGCGTTGAAGCAGTGATGTGATATGCTGCATGTCGAGATCCTTCTACATCTATGGCGGAGCCTCGGAGACTTCGTCCTCGCTTGAGCGTGACCTGTTCACACCGCCGGCCGGAAGTGTTGCGTAGCAGGATCAATCCATTCAGGACCGTTGGGGAGGACCCGTTGCGCCCACATGCATGGTCAACCGCTCACGTCCGCTGATGAGGAACCGGGTTGGATCAAAAGATGTTAGCTGTGAAGTTGGCCGGACGTCTTGGGGCTGCCTTGCGGAGAGAGTTTTCCACCCAGGTTGTTAGTCTCCGTTGGTGTAGGCGCAATGGCGGTCAGAACAAGGGTTGTGGCATCCCGCCAGGTGACTGAGGACATTTTGGTAACCTTGTAATATGAAAATAAAAGAACGAGGCCCATGCGGTGGAGGTGAAGGTGCCTGGGTGGTGTCTGGAGGGGAAGCAGATGTCACCATGTGTGTGTGCGCGTGTGCAGTGCAGTCGTTGTCGACACATGCGCCCGTGCGATCACAGTCTCCGGGTGATTCGATGCGAGACTACGCCTTTGAAATTACCTTGGTACAATGTGATGATCGCTCGGCTCGCTTTGATGTAGGTGTTGGAAAATATACTCCAGAGCAAGCAGTCTTCCTTGGTTGTTGGAAAAGCATTGGGATAATAATCGTCATTCCAAAGAGTCGAGTATGCAACTTCCTTGATAGCTTCTTTTCTTGGGGCGCCATTTCGGCGTATTCGTGTCGCTAGGCGGAACGGGTGCCTAGTCCTGAGGCTTCGGCAGAGGACAGCACGTTCTCGCGGGGGCGAGCCAAGTTTTACTCCGATATCTCGATGTCGCGATACTGCGGGTTATCCTACTTCACATGCAAGAAGTGAAGGAGCCATGAGCCAAGGGCCCCAAGACCTACACCTGATGATGAGCATGATGGAGAGGTCCTCAGGCATAAATAGCAGCGCACGGTACACCTGTGCGCCGATCATACTGCCTCAACTATATCCAAGTACGTCACGTCGTCCAAGTCGGATAGGTCAAGTGTCCGCTGCACGATAGCATGCTCCACTCGCAGTCCTCCAGTCTCCATGGGCCTGCCGCACCGCTTCATGTAGGGTAGTAAGGCTGCAGTACGTCTGGGCAACCAGAGCTTCCGCACGGTCCTTGGCTTGTTGCCAATGTGTGGAGGGCAGTTCGACCTTCCCCAGACTGTGAATCGAGATTCGAATCCACAACAGCGACAACGATCCCACACCCCCACACCCCGGCGTTCAACGTTCAAAGCTAAACGAGGCAAGCCACTTGCCACGCGTTGAGTTTCCAGGTCGTGATATTTCTCGCTGAGCTCTGGAGGTGGTAGCGTTCGTTTTTGGACAGTCCGCCTACAGCGCTACGTGTTTGCCGAAGCAGCTCCAGAATCTCATGTCTTCTTCCCCGCGTAGTGGATGATCAGCAGATCACTTTTGGTAAGACGCACAAGCTCGTGCCGGGCCCGAAGAATCCAACCAGGGCAGCGCCCGGCAGGACACAGACATTCCTGCATGCCTGGCGTCAACCCTCGTCTCGTTGCCATTGTTTCGAAAAGCATAATGGCTGTCGACAATCTCCAGCGCGACATGATGAAGAAGAAGAGTTGGAAGGTCGAAATATGAAAGACGGGATGAGACTAAGGATGAGAAGGAACGATGAAAAAAAGAGATGAAGAAGAAGACGAGGGAAGGGGGAGTCATTCGTTAATAAAAATGACTGCTAATCAACCAAAAAAAAGAGCATCGCTGAGCCAGAAATGTCGTCGTCCTGAGATGAACCGGCCACTGGCGAGGCGTTGTCAGTTGATGCGAGTCGACGCGGAAAAGGGACAAACTAAAGGTGCGCCGGTCGGAGAAGGGAGGGAAAACCCAGAAACGGGAGGAGGGATTTGGTGCCCCCATCTTGTAGTTTTCTATGCCCACTTGGCAAAGAGGCTGTGGGACCCGCCGTGTGCGTCGTTTTCTTTCCTGCTGCTGTTCTCCCTGTGCCCGGGTCCGCGATGAGGAGCCTGGGCTGCTCTCCGGCGTCGTCGACGTCGCGCTTCCTGCCGGCGAACGAAAAAGCAGCAGCACCAGGTAGCGATACCCTGGCCACACCGGAAGTAGCCCCAATACCACCCGCACTTCTCCTTCGCCTGGTCGTCGAGATCCGCGTCCCGCGCTAATATCGACTGGTGGTAAGTAGGAATGCACAAATGCACTTTAACTCGCCGTACTAGCGCCAGGTAAAACGGATTAGGGTTGATTAATGGCCGACAGGGGCTGGGGTATCGCCGTAGTGCGATAAGTTCTGCAGCTCGATGCCGTCCTGGTCGGGCGGCGCAGGGGAGGACACCGGGGCCGGGACCGGGGCCGGGACAGGAGGACCGGCGGTGCGCATCATGACCCACTCGCAACCGGGGAGTGCCCGCTCCCCCCCTCCTTTTCTTGTTTCTCCTTTTTTTTTCCTTTTCTGCTGAGCCTTGTTGCTGTTAAGGAACGCCTCGACGCATTCGCGATAGGCATCTTTCAGCTGCTTGTCGCCCTTTGCTGTAATGGAAAGCATCTGAAATGGCAACAAACGCAGTGTGGCGTCATCTTGAGTGCAGCTCCGGCAATGTAATCGTCAACAAGAGTCGATATCACAAGGTTCGCGAGGCGCAGTTGTGGCCTGCCCAAGTCGCGAGATCCTTGGTCATGACCCCACAGCAAGACAAACAGAGACGTGATGTCGAGCTCTCTACCGACTGCCCTGGTCCACACCTGACTGTGGCAGTCCGTCCCGTATGGACACAGTCGACCTTCGTGCCGTTGTTACACAGCCGGTCTTGACAACCCACACAGGTCTCGTCAAACTGCGCAGGCGGCAGCTCGTCTTCGTCGTCGCTGTCGCCTAGGACAGCGAGCTCACCCAGCGCGCGGGCGGGCTGGACGCGGGGAGTTAGCGCGGCGCGCACGATCAGGGGGCTGGTTGCATACCTTGCGAGGGGGACGGTCGCCACCGCCGGGGGCACCAGCGGTCGAGTGCGCAAGAATCAGAGCGTCGGGGTCGTGGGACTGTAGGAAGCCAAGGACATCCCATGTCTTCTGGCCCAAAGTGCGAGGCAGCCGGAGCGGGGCGAGGGCGATCCGACATGATGCCGGCCCTTTCGGCCTGTCGATTCAACCAGGTTTGGGAAACAACATACAACCTGCGGCGACCGTTGCCTAGGTCTAACTCGACAAGTCTGGGGTTGCAATCGAACTGCTGCTCCATGAAGTTGGCGACCATCACGGCCGGGTCCAGGGGACCGTCTTCCTCTTCGTCGTCGTTGCATTGCCTTGATGCTACTGCATCTCCTAGTTGTACCTAGTGTACTTGCGCCCACGGCTAGTAGTTCTGGGTCATCTTATTGAAGATAGACCTCAGGCCATTCACATCGTCCATGGACAAGATGGCGTCGAGATGCCGCAACGGCCAGAGAGGCAGGCGGTATGTGGATAGTTTTGCCAGCTTTGAAAGCAGAGAGGTCGTCAACCCACAAGCAAGGCAGACAGAGACGTAATGTTGAGCTTTCTACCGACTGCCCCGGTCCACACCTTACTGTGGCAGTCCGTCCCGTGGAAGCGTACACACGTACGCATCGATTTCCGGCAATCACGTCGTGCGAGTGTCTCGGGTACTGGCGCTGCTGAATCCCGGGCTTGTTTCTCGTTTTGTGGGCCCTTCTGCGAATCTAGGCTACCCTGTTTTGGCTCGATATAATCCGATATATGACGGGATCTTGCGCATTGGTGATATACTATGATGTCCCGGAGGAGATCGTCGTAAGTGAATCCTTATAGGTGGTCGCTTAACGGCTCGTGTCGGGTGTATCTGTGCGTACCGTTGGTGTCTTCGCCTAGACTGGTGGGGCAATGCGTAAGGTATTGTAGGCCTGCTATATTGGCTGTGGTGAGAAGGGAATCACCAGCCATTGAGTCTGGGCCGTCAGGGATGAGAGGGAAGGTGCTTACCTAGCAGCTGTGACCACTGAGGGAAGAAGACCGGTACGAAGGTAGAGAGAAGAAGACGTGGAAGAGGGGGACGCAAAAAGAAAAAAAAAGAAAAAAGAAGAAAAAAAAAGAGAAAAAAAAGAAAAAAAAAAGAAAAAAAAAGAAAAAAAAAGAAAAAAAAAAGAAAAAAAAAAAGAAAAAAAAAAGAAAGAAAAAAAAAGGTGGAAGAAGAAGGGGGGGGGCGGACAAATCGAAGAGAAGACGTCAATGTGGTGGCGTGGTGCCGGCGTTCAGAGAGTGTGCGTGTCGTCAGGCGCGAAAGAGAACGGATGGATGAAGAAAGCGGCTGGATGAAAGAGACCGAAAAGCGGATGGAAAGGGGTGGGGGGAAAAGCTTGCCGTGTTTTCGGAAGGCTGGAGACCGTTTTGGTGATCAAAGAGCCGTATTGGGTGCAGGATCGCCTGCGGTGATGAATTGTTAGTGCCAAGTGACTCTGTCCAGGTGCAAATAGAATGATATATAGGAAGGGAAGAAAATGACTTGGTGTGGAGGATGGAAGGCCCGTAAGTTTCGTAAGGGTGTCACCTCGGATATCTCGTGGGTAGGGAAGTCTCGCCAACTTTTGGATGGCAGTGACAGACGTACTTGCCAGTTGAGACGGAAGGGGATGAAAAGGATAGACTGAGTCCAGATCGAATCAATGCAGGAGAAAAGGTAGTATCGTTAAATGAAAGGGCGAGGTTGGGTTACAGTTAGGTAGTCTCGGATGATAAGGGGAAAGAATTGACAGCAACCGGATAGCAGTGACAGATATAATTGCCAGTAGAGACGAAAGAGGAGACAAGGGGATGCAGACTTGAGATCGAATATTGCAAACAGAGAAGATGTTCCGTTGATGAAGAGGATTGGGACTGTGTGGTCTTGGTTGGGGAGGGAAGAAGACTCAACAACTAACAGATAGGCGCCGAAGACGTACTTACCAGTTGCGATGAAAGATGATGAAAGAGACAGATCAGGTCAAGATGGCATAAATGGAAACGAAAGGGGTGGATTGCTGTGCTGGAAAAGAGGAATGGCATGATGTGATCTCGGATGGTAAGTGGAAGAGACTCGCCACCCAGTGGATGGCAGCGGCAGACGTGCTCGCCACTTAAGACGAAAGGTGTAAAAGGGGTAGACCAGTGAAAGAAGAAATAAATGCAGAGGAGGTATGTGGGCGAGTGATAGGGCTGAAGAGTGTGGTTTTGGATGGACTGGGGGAAGACCCGCCAGCTGTTGGATGGCAGAGACATAGACGTACCTACCGGTTGGAACGGACGTTGAAGGAAGGGGCAGGTAGAGATGAGATCGAATATATGCAAATGAGAGAGATGTGTTGGTGATTAAGAGGGTTGTAAAGGTGCAGGTGTGAGTTCCAAGTATTGAGCGGAAAGACACTAGCAGCTATCAGATGGCAGCGGCAGAAGTACTTGCCACTTGGGATAGAAGATGGTGATGGAGGTAGGAAAAGTTGTGTCGGTGAGCGAGAAGGTGTGGTACTGTAACTGGCGATGAAAGGGGGGAGTGAAAGGGTTGGTGTTGAGGATGGAGGTGATGAGGAAAAGACGACAAGTTGATGATGCCCGGAGGGCAAGTGTGATACAGGGGTAGACTGACCGGTTAGAAAATTCTCCTCTTTGAGGGATCCGGGGCTTAAGGTGACAGATACTGATGGCAACGGCGACGCCAACAGTGAAGTAAATGCTGATGATGGTTGCGAAGTCGCCGGTTGAAGTACCATGGTTGAAGGAATCGGTAGAGGGGGGATGTAGATAAAGTAGTGAGGTGAAGGATGGGAAGTGTGTCAACCAAACAAAGACCAGCAAGGCAAGCACGCAAACGAGGAAAGATGCCGGCGTCAAATCACGGATGCCGTCTGGACTACCGCAGCGCAAGTGGTGGGGAGGTCAGTGGATTGCGGGATCGTTTGATGTTGAAGGAAGGCCCAAGCTGCGGTAGGAGATAGAGAGAGCTGTAGGAAAAGACAGCCTTGAGCACGAAGGGGTCGCTCAGCGGGTCCGTCAGACGAAAGAAGATGTAAGGAATGCCACGTTCAGAAGAGGAGTGAGTGCTTAGCGACACGCGTGCCTGCATCAACTCCTCCGGAAGATGGCTGCGACCCCGTCAAGTCCGGTCCGCACCGCAAACGATCAGACGGAAGTAAGTGGATGGGCAGGTACGTACTTGACTGAGCCATGCTGGTCGGTTCCATCCCAAGTAAGCGCATGGGGCAGGTGAGAGCTGATGATTTAGGCAAGCGGCATCCGGTGATACTGGACGTCGTCATCTAAAGTGATCGGCCGGAAGCAAAGGTCCCAGAGTTCTGTGGCATGACCCGGAGGTCTTTCCCCGGCTAAGTATCCCGTAAGTTTAAATGGGGATGAATTATTCTGTAACTTAGTAGGCGCAACAAAGTTCTATTTGAAGCAGTGGACTTTACCATCAACGAAGATAGTGCTCAGCTGTCAAAAGCTGCCATGATGGCCTGCGGAACGGGCGCATGCAACATGATGTCGTTGTGGCCTAGGCTTTGGTCAGTTCAACTATCACACAAATTCACAATATCAAGATTTCACTTACCGCCATAAGGAAACTGCTCGTGAGCAATCACAATATCTCCATCCCCCCTCCACGTAACCTTAAACGCCTTATCCCCCCTCACATCCATACTCGCATCCCTCAACTCCGCAAACTCCACCGCATCCAACCCCTCACCTTCCCTCACACTCGCCCGCGCAGCCGCCTCAAAGATCTTCACGCTCTCGACGCACGGAATATCGCGGTCATCCGCACCATGTACCATCGCCAGCCGCAACCGCCCGCCCCGCTCCCTCACCGCGCCCGCCAGCGCCCGCATCCTCTCCAGCGTGCGCCACTCGTCCACGACAAACCCCAGCACCGCGCGCAGCACCGGCGGCGCCACCCACCCCAGCGGCTTGAGCAGCGGCACGACACCGCCCAGCGCGTAGCCCGCCAGCATCGTCGGCAGGCTGCTGAACGGCGCGACGAGCACCGTGCCCGCGAAGTCGAGCCCGCGCTCGCGGCTGAACTTCTCGGCCGTCGCGGCGGCGACGGCGGTCCCGAGCGACTGGCCGAGGAGGAGGATGCGCGAGGGCGGGATGGCGAGGTGCGTGAGCGCGAAGTCGACGAGGGTCGCGGCGTCAAGGATGAGCCCGGCTTCGGTCGGGGTGCCGGTGCTGTGGCCGTAGCCGCGGTAGTCCAGCGTGATGATGTGCCATTTGGGGTTGGCGTCGGTCAGAAGGCGGTATTGCGGGGCGCGGGTGTTTTGGGCGATGTGGCCGGCGTTGCCGTGGACTTCAGGAGTGGGGAATGTTAGAGTTGGGTCAGGGCATGGTAGAAGGAGGCTGCTCTCGTGAGGCTGACTCACAAGAGAGAATGAGGCGGGCATCCGGATCTTCCTTCAGAAGTTTGAAGGCATCGGAAGAGCGGTAAGCGTCTAAGGCGACGCGTGGGGCAGCTGAGAATGTGGCTTCGTGCTGTGTGTACAGCGCCAGGGGCAAGATATGCCAGAGGTACAGCTCGACTCCGTCTGGGGTGGAGAGGGTGAAGGGAGTCACTTGATTTCCTGGAGATGGTTAGACAGCCTGGCGTGATATTTGCGATCTTTGGGAATGTGCAACTCACTAGCAAAGCCCCATTTCTCCGGTTCGTCTACATCGTTCCACCACAATGTGTGGAATTTGTGTGCATAGAGCGCCCTATTTGGAGTATGAGCAAATTCCAATCATGGGTTTGGTAAAGAGTGTCACTTCATACTGTCTTTGGAAAAAAGGGATGCCTAGAAGCCCGATGATCACGCCGTATAGCGCGACAGGACCAAGGGCGGCGAAGGCCCAGTAAGCCTTCTGCGACATGGACAGCAGGCGATTTGGGTTTAGTGATTGAATGGAGGCAAGTGGTCGAACGAAAATACAGTTTGGGTTACTTCAGAGGAGACCATTTGATCCATGGAGAAAATCAGGAGAAATGATTGTGTTATGAATAATGCTCGCTGTGCCGCAGGAGTTCGGACGGGGCGAAGGAAGCCTGGAAATGGACGGCCTGACGTCGAAATCGCGATACAGGGGTGTGACCGGCAAGACACCTAGATCGCTTGTCTAACAGAATCTACTTTAGTGTTAGCTGATGTTCTATACTAAGCTAAGTACCTCCCATTAAGTCAACTCGAGCTTTTCGAATGACACTGAATTGAGTCTGTTCCACTTTCCAGTCCAGAGTGTATAATCTGCTAGGTTTTTTGTTTAGAATCCAGGTGACTACAACGCTGTGTAATAGAAGCGAAGCATCTATTTTGGAAAATATCAAAATGAAGGGAAAGATGGCACGACGTTGTCTTCGGTGAGGCTCAAAACGGCTCCACTGCACAGTTTATCCGGGCACTGCTTGGACCGGACCAATCGGGCCTGAGCTGTTGCAATGGTTGTTCCGACGCGCTTCTGTTTGATCAGGAGATTTATATTTGGATGCGACGGACAAGTTGAACAGCGCGTATTGACGCAATGGAATTTTGATTCACTGTAGCGCACGAACTTTGTGCGGCTCCCAGGGATTATAAGAACAGTCAAGGCACACACAAAATCAACCAACACGCCGACAAAGTACCACTGCACAAGTTAGCTGTGCAACTGTGTCACTTCATGGCAAGAACCTAAAAGGAAGCTGCAATTTAGTGCTTGCGGTTGCATGTGCTGACGACTGCAGGTGATCGGCCCTGCACCTTTTTCCTGACGTTACAGCCGCCGCCCAGGCGCGCCCCAAGCTTCCCGTGTTCTCCACCCCAACTCGTGCTTGACTTGTCTCTCCAACTTCATTCCATTCCTGAAGTCACCCAATTATCCTCTTTACTTCCACCTCCCCCATCATATCATCACCCACCCCAACAACCCACCTTGATCGTTCGCGATCAATGGCCGCGCCGTATACAGTTCGAATGCGTCTCACAAAGTAGTCGATCACGACACGTTAATCGCAACTGCGTCTGGTCTTTATCTCGCAGTTCCATCAATCTCCCCCCGAAAGATTGGCGACCCGACCCGACTCGACTCGACAGTATGGAGAGGAAGAGAAAGCTGCCGGCACGTGCTGCTGCGCGTATTGAGCAGGCCGCAAAGAAGGGTAGAACCTCGACTCCAGACGACTACCGATCCGCCACGCCATCAAGTGCGCTGAACGGTACTCCTGTCCCCGAGGATTCCGCCGAGCCAGCACACCAGCAGCCCCCTCCGCCCCCACTGCCTACCTCTATCCAGTCCGGGAAGCCTCTTCCTACCGTCGAAGAGCCCCAGCCCGAGGATTTGTCGCTCAAAGACTACCAATCAATACAGGAGAGGTACGGTACACTGAGGTTGACTACGTCGTCCCGTTGCGCGCCAGTTTCGTTAATTGACAGTCTTCTTGCTACAGTGGTGTTCTAGCCGAGTCCCTTGCCCGCTCTCGTCAACGATGGATAAGCGACGGTCTCTTCGAGAAATACTATACCAAGCCAACTAGAAAGAAGGGCGTTGTTCAAGAAGACCCAAAGAATCCGCCCAAGGAGAGCATGACCAAGGTCGGCCAGGTCACCATCTCTCTCGAACCGCATTACTTCGACGCCACCATGTACGCCGTGAAGGACCCCAACAAACCTGTGCCTCAGCCAGTCTTCCGTCCCATACTGCAATACGGCCCCGCGAATGGTTTCATGCCTCCACCGCCTACACCATCGGCCAAACAACCAACAAATACAACGGCCTCTGCTACCTCACAACCCAACGCGCCGAGCGCCGCGCCTTTAATACCATCCGCCATACCCTCGTCTGTCGCCCTTCCTCAGCAGCAAAAGCCACCAACGCCAACAGTGAGACCTGCATCTCATCCTCCACCACCACCCTCTCCCGGTACCGCTCCGCAAACCACCAAAACACTGGCACCTGCTCCTGCACCGCCACATCCTGTCGCCTCACCCCGAGGCATGGAGTCTATGTTATCTTCAAATACAGCATCTCCACAATTTGCCCCGCGACCCGTCAGCGTACCACCACCTATCGGGCCTCAAGGTCCTACTCCCGCACAGTCACCAGCAAACTCAGCAGCAGGGCCTTCATTTGCCCCAAGAGCGCCGACCAGGTCACCTGCGCCTCTGGCCCCTACGCCCACACCACCTCAGGGTGCGCCGCGCGCCGCGCCGCCGCCTCCACAGCCCAAGCCTGCTCCAGGTGCCGACCCTATTATTGTCACGTTGGCTGAGAAGGCGAATGAGGATCCCCAGTTGCGTGACTTGATGAAGCGCGTGGCCAACGGAAATGCCCCCAAGGACGAGCTCGCACGGTTTCAGGCGATTATTGATCAGATCACCGCGGAGAGCAAGAAAAAGGCCGTAGTGCAAGGGCCGTCTGCTGAGCATCTGATTGTAGACAGCAAGACTCTCCGCTGGTACGCAGACGAGGTTGACACCATCGCATCGATCGTGTTGAGGACGAATCCGAAGCAGACATCTGCGCATCTCTCCGTTCCGCCAGACAGCAATCCACTGGTTGTCGAATTGGTCAAAGCTGCGCTGGATGACACCAAGACCATGGAACGGGTGCGCCGCATTGCTAAAAACGTTGCAGAAGGCTCAGATACGACTGATCTCAAGGAAACACTAGACCGCCTCAAAGCCCAGCTCGATCAGAGGGCAGGCTCATCTGCAGGCTCGTCCAAGGCGAACGGCACCCCAAGTGGTCAAGCAAGCCCTGCGGTGCAAGCCTCACAAGGTCCCGCTCCGCAACAAGCCTTACGGTCCAAGGGGCCCCCTCCGGCAGTGAAGCCAGACGTGTCGGCTGTGGTGTTTGAGTTTACGGGCGGCAACGGAGACCGATTTCAATTTCCAAAGTTCAGCATTGTGGAGCAGGTTCAGACTCCATCCGGGCCCCAAGTCATTGCATCTTTTCTCATAGTGCGCAAAGGCAGCATTTCTGAATATGGATATGATCCTAAGTGCGATTACTACCAGCCGATCACCATCCGGATATCGTCAACTCAGCCGAGATACCTGGAATACTTCTCTCGCGTTGTTGCTCCACAAGAGGAGGTCAGGCGCTACATGGACGACATCATGGACAACATGACTCGAGCAGAATACATTTTACTGGCGATGAGGCTTCCTCGACCCGAGAAGGATATCCACGAGGATGGTCAAGACCTGGGGAAGGATAGCAGACCGGTCGAGTCTCATCATGCAACGCCAGAAGCCGATATGAGTGGGAGTGAAATTTATAGGAAGGGCTTGACGTGGAAGAAGGACAAGACCATGAAGCTCCTGGCAAAGCCTACACCTCCTCAGGCCAACGGCAAGGCCGCGGAAGTTGTGGAGCAAAGGTCTTATCAAGACTTCATCGCGAGCGTGGGTCGCAAAGAGCCGCAGGGGTCAGAGTAAAAATTCGACCATGAAGGAGTTCTTTCGCAAGGCCGCGATGTACAGAATCAAAAGGCGGGAATTGGCCTTCACTTTTCATAGTGAGCGGGAGCAGCAGATAGCTGGCTCGCGCACAGAACTGGAGTGGGGCGTTTATTGCAATCCGCCGGCGAAACGACGACAATAGGGTTTGGGGGGCTTTTATACCAAGGCGTCGAGTTATTTTATGGGACATTCTGCGAACAACGGGCGACATTCAAGTTGCGCTCGTCCCGTGCATGCTTTCTCACTTCCTTGGGTGTTTGAGGGATACGCACGGGATACATGGGTTGCATTTCTGATGGAAGAGTACAAAGAGGCTAGCATGTTGCAAATGACATTCGCCAATTGGCCTGCTTCAGTCAGTTTTTGTGTGCTGTGCTGTGATAGCGGCGCTAGGTTTCCTCGGGTCTTCAGAGACGGTTTTGGAATACGTTTGTCTTGGTGTTCTGATTCCAAGTTCGGTGGCCATTGAGTGACGGCGCACAACTGGCGTTACGATGTTTGCTGACTGCCAGGCCCGCAGGCCTGGGGACTGATTGACTTTGTTAGGCGAATAGATCGAGGGTGGCACTACAGGGGCTCACAACACAATTACCTACAAGTGGAAATGGCAGAAGTATGGACTTCAGTGGGCAAACTCCCCCTTGGGTTTCATCCGAGATGTTTCAGCGTGTGGAGCCCAGCTCTTCTGACAAAGTTTTTCCGGACGTCCGGAATGGCGTCGACAGGGGGCTCGATATTAGGACTCGACCAGAACTTCTGTGCGACACGGATCGCGTCTACGGCGGATGGGCACGATACATTCAGCTCTTTGAACAAGTGTTCTGTGGTTGTGCATGGGATGAAAGGAACGGTCAGAACCCGCCCCCTCCCCCAAGTCGGAAGGACGATGCGAGCTATGGCGGGTGCTAAAGCGCTCGTGGCAACCCCTGGTTCAGATGCCGGAGGTGGGCTTGGGGAAATCGCGGCGGTAATGAGATGGATGGAAGTGTGAAATAAGAAGTGTGGTTTTTTTTGCTTTGGCGTTTTGGAGGGCATATAAAATGCGTGTGTGCCCTTCGGGCTTATGAAGGCTTGGGAGTGTCTTGCTGGTCACCTGCCTTGACCTTCTGTCAACTCTAAGCTGCCTGAAATCCCTCCAAAGATACTAGCCAGACGGTTGTGAGAAGAGCACAGTTGATAAGATGGGCGTCAAAGTAGACAGGGAGATCATCCCCGGTACAGAGGTGGTCTTCAAGGGCGCTGATGGCGAGGCTGCCTCCTCCTCCCAGGATATCATCCTCATCCCACAGCCTACCAACAACAAAGACGACCCACTTGTAAGCCCGGCCTCCCATCCCAATTGCGGATTCCACACAGCCTGCTAACACCAAAACCCCAGAACTGGTCCACCAAATGGAAAACCACCATCATCCTCAACCAATTCCTCTTCGTCTTCATCTCCATCCTCACCCCGCTCTCCATCGCGCCCCTCACGCAAATCTTCATGGCCGAGTTCCACAAGTCCCTCCCGCAGACCAACCTCCTCTTCGCCGCCGCCGCCGTCGTCCTCGGCTACGCGCCCTTCCTCCTCGTGCCCCTTGCGAACCGCCTCGGCCGCCGGCCCGTCCTCGTCCTCTGCAGCCTCGTGTGCATAGCCGCGAACATCTGGCAGGCCCGCGTGACGTCCTTCCCGTCGTTCCTCGCCGCGCGCGTCGTGTCTGGTGTCGGCGCGGCCGCGAACGAGATCCTGATGCCGATGGTCGTCGGCGACCTGCTGTTTGTGCACCAGCGCGGGCGGAGCATGGCGCTGTATTTCTGGGCGTACTTCCTGGGGATTTTCGTGGGCCCCATTGTGTCGGGCGCGATTGCGGATAGGTGGGGCTGGCGGTGGTTTTTCTGGGTGTGTGCGATACTGCAGGGGGCGAGTTTCGTGTTTTTGGTCGTGGCGCATCCCGAGACGAAGTATGACCGTCCTTCTTCTGCTGCTGTCGCTGTGATGGCCAATAGTGGTGCTGTGCATCGCGACGGAGAGGACGCGGAGAAGCGTGGTGATGCCGCGGGCACCAAGACCATCCGGACTGTGCAGCGGGATTCCGACGCAGGCTCGCACTCGTCTTTTACCGCCAACACGTCCTGCTCCTCACCGGAGCCTGCTCTCTCAAACCCAGCCGCCCTCTTCACAACCTCTTCCCCCCGCCCTCTTGGCGCGCCAACCCGCGCCCAATTCTCCCTCCTCCCCCTCCGCTCTCGCCCCCTCTCCGCCGCCGCCCCATCCCTCCTTCACGACGCCCTCGCCCCGCTGCGCATCTTCGCGCTCCCGATCGTCCTCTGGACCGCGCTGACCTTCGGCTTCGCCGCGAACTGCCTGCTGGCGCTCAACCTGACCGAGTCGCAGGTGTTCGCCGCGCCGCCGTACCGCTTCTCGGCGGGCGCGGTGGGGCTCACGAACCTCGCGTTCTTCGCGGGCGCCGCGGCGGCGCTGGCGACGGCGGGCCCGCTGAGCGACTGGGCGGCGCTGCGGGGCGCGCGGCGCAACGGCGGCGTGCTGGAGGCGGAGATGCGGCTGCCCGCGGCGGTGCCGTATGTGTGTGCGTGCGCGGTGGGCATGTGCGTGGCCGGGGTCGGGTACCAGCGCGGGTGGAGCTGGGAGGTGGTGGTCGTCGTGGGGTATGGGCTTGTGGGCGTGGAGGTGGTGGGGCTGCCGGCGGTGGTGGTGGCGTATGCGACGGATTGCTATGGGAGGGTGCCGGGGGAGATTATGATTGCTGCTACGGTGGTGAAGAATACGTTTGGGGTGAGTACTGACTGTTCTTTTCGTGTCCCTGATCATGTCCCTAGACGGGGTGTTTGTTTGTGAGGTGGTTTTGAGTGCTGATTACTGACTGATTAGTTCGCGATGGTCTTCTTCTACAACGACTGGGCTGCGAGGCAGGGCTTCATCGCGCCTGTGCTGATGTTGATGGCCGTGACGGTGGGCTTGTCGCTGCTGGGGTTGGCTGTGTTTATCCCGTATGGCAAGAGGTTCCGCAGGGCTACGAAGGACTCAAGTCTTCATATGCCATAGATGGGCACATGGATATAGTTCAGGACGGATATACGAGTGTGTACGGACCCATAAAAGTGAAGATTGCCTTCTCATGATGCTGGCTCTCTACTTGAGGGAAGAGGCTGGCCGCGCATATCGCATTCCTCGTGCACAATACTGCGGTAATGAGCGTTATGATGAACTAATGTGTGTTATCATTACCCAGGTAGCTATTCCAGTCCTTGCTTGCCTTCCCTGGACCCATCGACCACTCTTTACTTGGACTCCGTCTCATTTCACCGACACTACTTCATCAGACTCTTCGAAGCCAGCGCCGTCGTCGATCAGATTCCACTTCTGTAACTTCGGACCGAAGAAGATCAGCACAACAATAAGACCAAAGCCGAACAAAGACACAAAAGCCGCCACACACCAAACCCAATTAACACCGATACTCGCTACCCACGGCCCATAGAAGAACTGCACACTAACAGCGAACCCAACCCTGTACACGTTCATGATAGCCCCGATCTCCTGAGGATAATGCGGGAACGACTCGATGGTGTAGTTCATCGTCGGCGCCACCGAAGCCACCGCCGCGAAAACAATCAGCGCCTCACCAAGTGCCAGCACAGCGACATGGAGGTGGTAGTACACGCCCGCGCCAAACAACCCACAGCCCGCGGGTCCCAGGACCAACCCCGGAAGCCACGCGGTGTGCAGGCGGTCCTCGGGCCGCCAGATGCCGTCGCTGCTGCGGCGGCGGCTGAACCAAATGGGCAGGCGGTCGTTGACGAGCAGGCCGTACGCGACCGCGAGCAGGGACCCGATCCACGCCGAGAAGAACCAGAAGGAGGTCTCCTGGGGGCTGAAGCCGTAGCCGAGGGAGAGCGGTGGGTCGTAGGGCTCCTGCAGGAGGATGGGCGCTTGCACGCCGGCCATGATGAACCAGGCGAAGGAGATGAGGGAGTAGATGCCGCCCAGGATCGTTATGGGGCTGAAGGCAATTGCGAAGATGGCAAAGCAGGATCGACCCTGGGGAGAAGGGGAGATGTGTCAGCTGGGACGGGGTAGAAACCCGTGACGCAAACAAGCTGGACCCAAGTAATACTCACAATGAGCTTCCACTGAACTGGGGCAACGACACGCGTGCCAGGGAAAAACAAATCAGCCCTCCTCGTGAACCACGACCTGTTCTCAGATAGATTTCTCGCCCAATTCTCAGGTTTCTGCCTCTCCCGATCCCACACCGTGTGATCCCCGACCAGAAAAACCAGCACAGCAGCGAGGGCGTTCGCCGCCACCGTCCACCAGAAACACACGGGCCAGTCCTCGCGCTCGACAATGAACCCCGCGAACGTCGGGCCGGCGACCGTCGAGAGCAGGTACACGGTCGAGTAGACGGCGAAGGCCTTGCCGCGCTGGTGCAGGAAGTAGAGGTCGGCGAGGACGCCCGCGGCAAAGACCTGCGCGATGGGGCTGAAGACGCCCGCGACGGCGCGCGAGGCGACGAAGGACGTGTAGCTCGCCGGGCCCGTGGCGACGGCGGACCAGAGGGAGGTCGCGACGACGCCGAGCAGGCTCCAGAAGGTGCAGGACATGGCGCCGAAGATGCGGACGAGCGGGATCATCAGGACGGGGCCGACGATGACGCCCGCGAGCACGGCGGAGATCTGTGGGGGTGGGGAGAGAGTAGGTGTCAGTCAGTCAGTCAGTCGAGTTCTGCCCTTGCTGGAGCTGGCATTTTTGGACAAGGGGGAGAGAGACTGAAGGGCTGCTCACCGAGTAGGACATCGCAGTCGGCGTGGTCTCCATGTCGATGGCTTGCACATTCAAGGCCAAGTTATTGGCCACCGCTATTGCGCCGCCCGTGAACGTGGCGTAGCAGAAGGTGGCGGAGACGGCTGTCTTTTTCCATGTTGACCAGTTCTGCATCGTGGCACAACAGGGCTGGGTCAGCATGGTCGTGCAGTCTCCTGATGCACTCGAGGAAATCACCTACCAGCGGGTCTCGGGGGTCACTCGATGGTTTTGGGAGGAGCTCATCGCCGGTCTTGCTGTGTAGGACTGCTGATACTGAGCCTGGCTCTGGCATCTGCCTGACCTCGTTGTGGGTGCCATTATAGCCCTCCTCGAGTTTGTCTTCGGAAAAGGTCATGGTCTGATGTTCATCTGCGCCTTGCTACATGTTACGCTAAGTAAGAATGGTCTCAGAGGCAGCATGGTGAGCAGAGGCTACGTTGGGGCAGAGATTTAGACCCACCCACCTACTTATTGTCTTACACTCCAAGGGTACCGGCCATATTTGTGCAAGATAGGCAAAACAGACTTCCAAGTGTCCTTGGCGCCATCTTGCGATGCTCTTTACAAGTGGATGTGTCTCCTGGACTGCCGTTATACGCCGTGTGGAGGGGTGTGACCCCTGGCCCTACTTCGGTTCGACTCCAACAAAAATGTGCGCTCCGAAATCCTGCCCACATGTTCGTTAGCTAGTAGTCGGGCCCAGGTGACAAGTTGTGACAAGGACATGGTAGATGGAACAAACTACCTCGGGAATTTGGCTGTTGATAGACAAATTGGAGTTTCGGCAGCTACTTCAACAAGAAGGGGATATGGAGAACGAATTCCTTCGCACACAATTCGCGTGTACACAGCACCAACCAATAGTGTCACTCCCTCGAGCTTCAGCGGACAGTTTCGCTATAGAAACAAGCCTTTAGCACTGGAGTCGCTGAAGCACATAGAGTTCAAAGGCCAAGAATGTGGCAGCACTCAACATCGAAGCTATGCTTGGCCAAAGTATAACGGCATTTGACCGCCAAATGTGATTCCGTTCTCCATGTCATTATGACATAGGAATTCGCAGGGCTATAAAGCGAAATACTCTAATTTATATGCTCCAAGAAGGGGGAGCACATCGACACAGGTGTACCACTCCGGTCTTGCGCATTCTGCCTGCCATCGACCTATTCCACGGCCTTCTTTCCTCGTGCTTTGAACCCTCCCAGCATCTCCAACCTCTTCCTCGCCTCCTCATCCTGATCCCACGCCTCATCAACCGCCTAATGAGCCTTGCCATTCTTCTTCAATTCCTTCTCCGTCGCCGGCATGTCCAACAGCGCCTTCAGGTTTGCAATGCTAATCAGCACAGTGACGGCGCCCAACGACTTGTACCAAAACGTGTCATACAGGTCCGGCCAGCCCAAGCTCCACATGTTCCACGGCGAGAACGACCACAGCGCCGCGATGACCACCACGACCGCATGCGGGACGTTGTTGTGCTCCCGCGTCGTCCGCGTCCGCCACAGCTGCTGCGAGCCCCACGCGTCGAGCACGATCGACAGGATGAACCAGTCGAACTGCGGCGCGCCGTTGGGGTCGAAGCGGTCGTAAATGAAGTTGAAGATGACGTAGAAGCCCACCTGCTGCTTCACGACGCTCCAGAAGGCGTCGGCCTTAGACACGCCGCCGCGCTTGCTCAGCGCCAGCGGCCGGTAGGGGCCCCACGTCTCCTGGCGCAGGTGGTCGTCCGTGATGGTCAGGTAGATGCAGTACACCTCCTGGACGGTCCACACCAGCAAGCCGATGCCGTAGCCGACGAGGTACCAGTGGTAGTCGTGCTGCGGCGCGGCGAGCAGGCTGCGGATGGCGAGCGAGCTGTCGTGCGCGAGGAAGGCGGTGTGGACCCAGAGCGGAACGCAGGTCGTGCCCTTTTTGAGGAGCTGTCTGAAGGCGAGGGCGTAGCTTAAGAATCCAATGGCCGCAGAGATGACTGTGGAGATGAGGAGTGGGTGGTTGTCGAGGGTATATGCCTCGACGATCCGGTCGTACCGCGGGTCGTGAAGTGACATTGTGGGCGAGCGTTGCTGGATGTTGACAACACTCGATGTTAATGGATCTGGCAGACGGGTGCTTGTAGTATCATCTCTGTCTCCTGAGCGAACATGCAAGCTTCTGAGGAAGGTTTTATATGCCGCGGGCATCGGCGTATGTCTCGCACCCGGGTTCGTCCCGGGTTTGCGCTGTGGTCCGTGGAATATCGCCAAGCAGTCTCCACCCGCAGAATGTGGTGCGGTTCCTTAAATGCCCAGGGTCACGGCCCAATCCCAGATCCGGAGACCAACGTGCTGGTTTCAAGAAGAACCTACTTGATGCGGCACATATGCATCTACACGATCTAGATGGGCGTACTACCTAGGTCAAGGCCCTCATTTATGTAATCAGCGATTTTGCGTTTCCCCGTGAACCCGTCACCAGGTTTACAACTCCATGTTTAAGTTGTCTGTATCCAGTTCACGCAAAGTTTTCGCGGAGATTTTCAGTGGTCTGAAGCAGGTACAGGGAACTTGGACATACCAAAATGCAGACCGCTCATATGTTCAAAGTTCAAAAGGGGCCTTTAGCTGCCCAGGCGATCAGCTGCGCACAGAGGCAAAGTACCTACCTATTTACACTAACGCTCCAGGGCATCCATTACTGCAAGAATCTATCACAGTATTAGCATCAGGGGCTTCTATCGCGTTTAAATTAGCATGTTCCAACTGAGACCCATCTACCCCAGCTGTAGCGAAAGCTCCGGAAGCCCAGAGATCTGGAAGAAAATACGGGTTAGCTATAGAAATACAGGGAAAACAAGGAAGGAGAGCAGCTCACCTGCTATAGTAGTGAATGGTCCTATAGATAATCGACAGTCGAAGTTCTGGAAGTACATGGCTTCCCACGCAAGAACTCCGATCATCTCTGCGCGAGTCCGATCTGGTTGGAAATTAGGGTGTAGGGGATACCATAATTTTTCTGAAAAGCCGTTCTACATACAGCGTCAGTAGGTTTTCAAAGTGTTCCTGGGTCTCAGTTTCATTGGTCCTGTGGAAAAGATAAAAGCTTTTATCGGGCTGATGAACTGGAGAGCAATGAATTGAAATTCGAGGAGGATACAAAGAGACACTTACTATATCAAGTATGCCGTTAGTGTAAGCTTCGTCAATCCTGGATAGTACCGTCTTGAGAACGTCATATGTCCTCAGTAAACATGAGAAAGCTTCATCAACAGGCTGTCGAGGCTGCCAAAAGTCATTCACGGTGTTGTGTTCGAAGGAAAAGCCCCTTTGTGGTGTGAATATTCTCCTGTGCATGAAGGAAGTTAGCAGCTGTTCGAGTCATAGTAACTCCCAGCGAGACTTTTCAGACGGGTCTCCAAAACTTACTGCAATCGCAAAAAGACGAAATGCTGAACCATGGCGCTCCTCCCACTATCTGCCACAATAACATGGTCAATATGCGTCGTCACGTTCCCCTGGAGATCTGTGCGCGGGACAGTATGCAGGATCACAGCGACGCCGTGCTGATCTACGTTGGCGACCAAGATTGTATACCTTGCATTCCTGACATCTGCAAAAAACGCATGGTCACCCGGCATGGAGCCAAGGACACGCGTGAAGTTGTCTTCGGCTAACTGTGCGGCTGCCGGATCGTTCCACGAGCTCGCTCCGAGGAAGAGAGCGGCGGTAGACCCGGGAATCGCTGGGTCATGCCTGTGGTCCTGGAAGTAATAGTTCTATCTCGTGTTAATCAAAATGGCAGGGAAAGCCAGGTGGTGATGGAGAGGGCCGTCGCCCGAGCTAGACACTTGTGCATACTGCTCCAGTGGGAACACACCACTTACAATCATATTGCGCACTTCAGGACGCACCCACCGCAGCTGATGCGCCATAGCGCGGTCCACACAGGCGCCGTGGAGCCAGGCGTCCTTCCCTACTTGCAGCATGTCCATGGCGCAGATGCACAATTTGGTTGCATCGTTTATTACATAAGTGTTTGGATCGAACGCATAGACGCCGTTGGGTAATATGGCGTTCTGTCAGGTGTACAGCTTCGGGTCAGCTATCATGTTGTCATTCTCGGGCCCTGTCGCTCGTACGTACCTCTTGTGCTAGCATTTGGCGGTCCACGAGACCGACTTTCAGGTAGCTCATAGCCACGATGATTCTGTATGTCTCCCCAAGTTAAATCGCATAGTTTGGTGGCGGTTTGATCTTTGAGTTTCGTTTACGGTTAATGCAAGTGTATTGGATCACTACTTTCTCTCTCTCTTTGAAGTAACTTTTCGACTTCAGTTACGTGCGGGAGACCGAGCATCCGTATTATAGTGACGATCAATGCAGCAGCTTGTGCAACCGCTATCGAAGTGCTTTGTTTGTTTACTCGCCTTGTGTTCGTCCTCGTGGGCCCTTTGTGTGTTTATCGCCTTGTGATCTATCCTTCTGTGTGCTTTGTTGCTGGAGCGGTCGTGCCCAAAGGTAAACAGCGTAATTGTTTGTTGATTACCATTGCTCCACAAATAGCACGGCATCGAGCATTCAACTAGTGAGTGGATCAAAATTGTTGATCAGCCAACGTCCAGAAGCACCAACAACGTGGAGTAATTACTGTGCGGCTAGAGTAAGGGGAAGGTCACGGCAGGCGCTTTTGTTAGAGGGTGTTGTGGAGCTGACATTCAGCTTATGTTCAGAGCAGAGCTTTGGTGACTCTATCTAGGCACTCAGTAAGTAGTCAGCAGTTGATAGCTCCCAGACAAATATGTGGATAGAGTTTCGTGCACGCATTCTCAGTATTGAAAGTTTGAGGTCCTTGATCGGGTATAATTGCTATATACATAGTAGAGACAGAAGCCTCGCAATCTATATGTCTCACTGAGATCCGCTGGCTGGTTTCAGTTTATCATGCACAGAACCCCCTCCCAGCATTTTCCATATCGTAGACTTGTTCTTCCTCAGCGCTGCCGACTTCTCTCTCGCTAATGAGGGATCAGTCCCTGCCACCGGCTCCGAATCAGAGCCAGGCACTTGTAGCTGTGCAGTCCCGCTGACTGGCTTCCTTGCTATCGGAGTCACAGGAGAGACGTTCTCTGTAGGACCTTCGCAGACTGGGTCGTCATGGACTGACGAAACGTCCGAGACACCACCTGGAGATGTCGGAGGCACCAGGTGCGGCGCATAAAGGGTGTTGACTTGCGAACTCGCCCTGTCTCCTCCTTCGCGCGCAGGGACCGACGAGTCCGGCAGCTCGACTGGACTTTGAGCCGTTGGAAGGTTGAGCGCAGGCAGCACTCTCTCGTTGTTCGCCAGCTCATAGCTGTTCTGCTGCGTGGGCAGCTCCACCTTGTCGTCGAGATACGGCTTGGCATTGTTCGAAGCCGCTGTCGTTCCGCTGAGGGCCGTATCCCGCTTGCCGCCCATGCCCATTGCTGCCAGTGCTGGTGATTTGTTCCAGAAGTTGGCCTTCTCGTCCCCAGCTATCTCGCGATGCTCGGCGGTGGCGCGATGCTTCCTCCGCCAAAGGAACCAGGCAGCGGCGAGGAGGATCAGGACGAGCAAGATGACGCCGATGGCTATGCCGGCTTTTGCGCCGGTGGAGAGACCGGCTGATGGGGTCGTTGTTGGTGATGCACTTGCGGTGGAGGTACCTGTCGTCGACGAAGCTGTTGCTGATGTCCCTGTTGACGACGATCCTGTTGACGATGATCCTGTTGCCGAGGACGAGGCTGTGGTAGATGTCCCGGTCGCGGTCGACGATGACGCCGATGTGGTAGTCGTGGAGACTGAGCTGACGATACTGAATGACGGGCTAGTGACGGTCGTGGTGGCCGTGTCCACATCCTCGTATGTCTGCGTTGTGGCGAATAGTATCTGGATGGTATATCCACTCCCTGTAGTGAAGGACTCTCCAGAGCTGTCGACAGCGGCGCTGCCACCAAAAGAGTAGCTAAATTGATCGAGTGTCAGCTCACTTCTTGTGTGGCGCGAACAAAGCTTTGACGACAGACATGTTTCCCTTTCAGATGACCGCTCAAGGAAACCAGAACATTGTCAGGATCTGCTATCACTGGACTCTGAAACAACGTACCTTCCGGTGTTTTCATATCCTGTGCAAGTATCATCGCAATTTGGTTCTGATAGAGGACTTGTGTCAGCAATGTCCACGCTCGGATGCCTCAGGTTCCTCGCACAAGAGTCTCCAGATACGAGCATACCTAATAACCAATTGTCATCACCCTCTTCGCTGTTTGCCTGCACCACGCGGATGCCCGCGATGTACCCGGTGGGGGTGTCCCAAGTGAACGTCGTCTCAGTGTTCAGCCCGAATTCGGATGGGAAATCGACCAAGTCATTATCAGCTCGCGCCGGCCTTGCGACCAAGGCCAGGACGGCGGCTAGTAGCAGCCTGGCTGACAGCATTGTAGATGGCGAGATAGAAACACTCTCAGCGCATAAACTAAATTAGAGGTTGGCAGAACCTTAAGAAAGGGCATAGTTTTCTCTGCCATCCCTTATTCTGAAGTCTTTGCCCCATGCTGAGCTGAAGTCTCCGCAATTTGCACAAAATCAAGGACACGCAAGCCGGGCGACCGCACCTGGGCATCTTGGCACGCAGCACGCCTGGCTATCAACGCCAATGGGAGATTTTCTGCTGCGCGGACTTGCCAAAACCAAAGGAGGCGCAGTCACAGGCGGGTGTGCCTGAGATCGGCAATAAAGGTGGAAATAGTGTTGCCAAGCAACGTTTTCTCCCCTCCAAGAACGATTTTGCTGCAGCTTCGATCTTCCCGTGTGTAATTATAGAAGTGATGATCTCAACCGAGATCGTCAATGAATATCTTCTCGGACGCAAGCCATGCCAACATTTGCTTAGCGTTTTCTTCGGGAGGAAGCACCGGATACCAGACATGCCCTACCATCCAGCCCTCCCATGCCGAAGGGCGAGCGTGCACCTTTTCATCAAGGATGTCCCCTCCCACTCGAAGACTGACATATGCATAGCCTTGACAAACTCTAGCCTCTTATCGCTCAGCAAGTAGTATGGAAGATATATACGCTCTTTAATCTCCTTCTGCTGCAATACTCCGGACACTGAAGCCGAGCACGGCGGCCATGCCGTTACCCTGTAAGGCGTCGAAGTTATCTCAGTAATTGCACACTTCGCCCGCGCTGCTGTTAGGCGTCGTGCCCGGGCGTGTTATTCTGTTTCTCGGGATCTTCTTTCTCCAAGTGCTCCCGCGCGAGGGCAGCAGAAATACGATGGCGAGCCCCGGCAACTGGCTCGGCTTGATGGGTGTGTCTTGTGTAGGAGACGCGGCTCAGGTCTGCGGGAATGGAGGAGCCTGGCAGGTGGGCTGCCAGACCGTCGTCAGCCGGGCGCGGTATTTTCCTCGGCGCTTCTGCTTCTGGGACCATTTCTGTAATGATGGAAGGAGCATGAGATTGCCTCGAAAGAGGCTTTTCCTGATAGCTTAGGGCTCCTGGGCTAGTCCCGAGTCCTGCCTCAAATCGTCTCTGTGAACACGTCGTTTGTGATTCAGGGTGTGATGTAGGCTGCAGGGCTGCAGCACAAAAGACGGTTGCGCACAAAAGCAATTGGCTGGAACACATTTTTTTGCTGCAGACGAATGGCCGTGCTGCATGACTACGGCGAGGTGAGCTGTGGTGTTGACATATGTCGGAATCGCACGTCGGCCTACTGGACGACTTGGTATCTGCTGCTCTCCTATTACCTTGTTACGCCTTGGAGCCTACTGCACATACTGGTTGATATTCGACCTGTCGCATACAGGTCAAGCTGGAGCAGTGCAGTCAGGTAAGTTACTCCTTCAGTCAGGCAATGCCGGGCACTTGAGAAGGAATGCGTATCAAATTCGAGAGATATCTGCAGCCGCTCAACTTAGGGCTGTCTCGTTGAAGATCAGCTCTTCAACTGCCTCCAGCGGCAGACCTCGATTACCGTCCTTCAACAGCAGAATTGAGTCACTTCTTACAAGACTTGGCCCGTCTCTAACACTATCGCCTACGTACGAGCAACAATTCCGGAATCTCAGCCGAAGGCCATGATCCAGTAACCCCGAACTCGGCACAACAGCATCTTGTCCCGGTGTTGGCACTGCCGTTGCAGACGAATGCGAGACTAATCCGTCACTATCTCTGTTTGTGGAGCGTGAGGAGTTGGCCCTTTAACTCTGGGCCGAGCCGAGTGGCAGAAAATGTGGTGCTTGGAAGGCGTTGAGACGACGAATTGATCGTGCACAAGCGCTCGGGGAAAGGCCCTACCCGACGAAGAACGCGGTCTAGGTAGGCACACCCAGGAGGACGGCATACGGCTTTCGGTGCCATCATCTGTCCTTTTTCTTATTATGTTACGTCCCTGGGGACCACACAAGTAGTAGATGGGGAGCACACTTGTCGCCTCCCACAAGCTTTAAAGCGGTTGATTTTCTGGTACGGCTTGTACACAGGTTAACGCTCTGTCCAGAGGAGGGCTTCCACCCATGTCACTGTAAAACGGATCAGACAAGGCAAGTTTGTAGAAAGATGAAATCTGATTCTGTTTAGAAAGTTACCAGCGTTGAGACAGGCATGATAAAGATATACCGTATAGTCTACCGTGAAGTGAAGCGCAGGAGAGAAGGAAATGGCCCGCACGCGGGCTGAGCGGCGTGTCGGACAAAGTAGCAAGTTTCCAGAGGCCTGGTTGATGGCACGCAGGCTGCCGTCGTTCTCAAGAGACGTAGGAGAGCAGAGGATCCACATTCTCAGAACTTGCTGTTATTACATGTTGCGGGGATGTCGTGAGGTTGAAGTGGGTTGAGGTTGAGTCAGGGATACGGGGCCCGGGTGGAAGGTGGCATACCCCGGCTCCTGCCGATAGGGCCCAGGGATTGAGACTGCACAGAGCCTCTGAGTACTACCTATCATTAGCACATCGCCACTCAAGTCCCGCTAGAGTCAGTTAGTGGTTAGTGCAGCCTTGCCGAGCTACCACCGAGACATCTGCAAACGTTGACTCCGAACATTATCAAAGATTATAATTTTTATTTTTTTGATATGATATTCTCATTCTCGACTGTGCAAGCATTCAACGACACTGAATATATGAGAAGCTCGTTTTGTGAATGACAACGTCAGAATGATGTGGACCCATGGTAGTTCATCCGATAGCGATGTGATCCCTGTACCACACGGGGACGTTTCCATGTTTGTTCCGACGATCGGGACAAGGGCCGTCCCGGGCTACCAAGGCGAGGGTTCCAGGCTACCGGCGCAATGTTTCGACATCATCAACTTTTTGGTTTCCATGGAAAGAACACAGACGCCATGGAACGAATGCTCCGGCTTCTTCCCACAGAGGACTCCAGTTCCGACGTAACCGAGAAAGGTGGTACAAACTCGTCAGTTCCTTTGTTCATGCTACGGAGAAATCCAATTTCGTCGACTTCGGGCCGGTCTGACGGTGTACAGAACCTCGGACCAGGTACAGACTATTGATACCGCCACAGAAAGTGCACGCGTCACTGTTTGACTGTATCCACCTTGCAATGTTTTCCCACATGGTTACCAACAACAGCATTCCCCAGAAGCACGTTTCCTTACCAGCCGCCAGCCTGCCTTGCTTGCTTCCCAAGGCATGGCCGGATCTCGTCCAGTCAAGGCGACTTCGCGGCATTTGCCATGAGCTGTCAGCAAGGAATTGCTCCCGGCTGGATTATCCTGTACAAGCACACACGATTTTCGAGCAGCACCCTATTGAAGACAGGGCCTCGTGTGTAAGGAGACTCCACATTGTCTACGTCAAGGACTTTTCTTGACCAACAACTGCTGGCGTTGCTAATGTAGCTAAACGTAACTCATCTGCCGGATATAGTCCAGAACAGTGAACGCTTGCAGTTGGCGTCAAGATTGTTAAGCATCCTGGCATGGACTACTTTTTACTACAGGATTTTCTTCAGAAGATCGTCATCACAACATGCTTGCATGGTCGATGTATCCGTACCTTGCAGCTAGTGGGACTAGCCTGGAAGTTTTCGTCCGCAGCGTCGACTACTGCATCTGCATGCGATCTGTACCCGGCTGGCTGGCTGGGCGATGGCGTCTAATTTTGGGAGGAGTCCGTTTTGTATGACCCTATGATGATGATGTCGTTTTGATGTGACTACTCGATAGATCCTGTGCCATGGCGGTATTCTCTATGGCCACTTGTGAACAGGTACTTAATGGTGAGTCCCCTGCGTTGATTTCGCTCGTCCCGAGTGAGCGCCCGCACTACCCCGTCCCCAAACTTCGATCTCATATCAAGTCGATATCATGGCTGCTTTTTACGCAGTTGGTGGCCTTCTCGCCCTGGCCCAGGCCGCGCCCGTCATTGAAGACCGCTACGTGAAGAGCGCCACAACAACGTTGTTCTCCGCTGCAGCAACCACCGTCCCTACCGTCCCCGTCACAGACGTCACATCCCACGGCCCATACGACGGCCCTTCCCCCACAACAACCGGTGCTCTCTCAACAGCCGTCCTTGCCGCTTCCATCCCAGCCCTTCCGCCGGTCCCAGGGAAGCTGGCCTACCCAGCCGATGGCGAGCTCCACGCGCCACAGCCTGCCCCTTACACCCCCGCAGGAGGCCTGGGCACCAACGGCACCGAGCCCGTGTACCGCGTCCAGTCCGACTTCGACTACCAAAGTATCAGCTTGGGCCTGTACCAAGAATGGATCGAGCTCGACCTGTTCCACTACGGCCTCGCCACGTACTCCGTTGAGGACTTCGAAGCCGTCGGCCTGACCGCTGAAGACCGCCACCTCCTCCAGTTCATGGCCGAGCAGGAGGTCGGCCACGCGACCCTCCTCACCAACATGCTGGGCCCCAACGCGCCCAAGCAGTGCACCTACAACTACCCGTCAATGAACGTCAAGGAGTACGTCGACTTCTCGCAGAAGCTCACGCGCTGGGGCGAGTCCGGCGTCTACGGCTTCCTCAACCACCTCGACGCGCGCGAGGTCGGCCAGCTGCTGCTGCAGAGCATCTCGACCGAGGCGCGGCAGCAGATGATCTTCCGCCAGTTCAACGGGCAGTTCCCGATGCCCGTGTGGTTCGAGACGGGCATCCCGCAGTCGTGGGCGTGGACGCTGCTGGCGCCGTACATCTCGTCGTGCCCTGCCGGCACACAGCAGCTCATTTGGCAGAACTACCCCGCGCTGCACATCCTCAACCAGCCGAACCCGGCGCGGATCGACGGCGCGAGCGTGTTCAACGAGACGCTCGGCGACGCGGCCAACACCCTGAGCACCAAGGAGGTTGATGCGGCGAGCTCGTGCTTGAACTCCACTGTCGTGGGCGAGGACTGCACCGCGGCCATCAGCCGCAACCGCACCACTCCGCTGTCGTATCCCGGCCGCGAGGTGTTCTTGCAGTGGGACGCGCCTGGCTCGCCTGTCGGACCTAACAACAGTTACGTTACGTCCACCAGTGCCGGCACGCCTGCGTTTGCGCTGTGGGTCACGCAGCTGAACGCTACGTACACGCCTTTGCTCAACGTCAGCGGCAACACGGCGTACACCATCCAGCCTAATGTGTCTACCTACGAGGGAGACCCGGCCATCAACGGAACTATGTTCCTGGCTATTGTGTGTATATCCTTTGTGAAAGACTGCGCGTTCTGGTTCATGTGCTAACAGATCATCGCAGACCGACACTGACCTTTACGTGACACCGTTCAACTTGAGCCAAGTGAACCCACACGTGTACGGCCTGTCTCTTTACCAGTCAGGTTAACCATGTGCATAATCGTCGGTTGGGAGCTTTGCTTGTGGACATAATTAGAGAGAAGGGAAAAGCGCGCATAGTCAGCGGTCCTTGTACATATCTCTCCAGGGGAAGTTTGGCATTGTCAGGTTATAGAAACTGCAGAGAAGCGATAATTAATCCATCTTGAACCATTTGCTCAAGTTCTAACATACATTGGTGCTTGTTACACGAGAGTATGCCTTTTGTTTAGTCTTTGGCCTTGGCGCCTGCGGCACAGTAATTGCGGCACTCTAATAAAAGGGTCTATGGCGTTGAGGTCCTTGGATCCTTGGGTGCTAAAATTATTGCAGGATCTGCCCAGGTAAATTGTGGAAATGTGAGTACTGTCACCGTAGCTTTGGCGTTTGTCACGAGGCAGGGATCCATCAACGAGAACGTACTGTTACAGCTTTGAGAAAGTGAAGGAAAAAATATAAGAAAGGGAACCATCAAAAGCCATTCGAAAAACTTGGAGCACAATGTGCACAGTGTATTGCTCTACCGACACGGCACCTTCTACGGTGTCCTGCAGCGCAGAATGGGAAATTTTTGATTTTTCCATTTTTTTCTGGGTTGACTTACTACGCCCGCCCCTCCCTTACCAAAACGACAGGGGTATCTCACATTCCCTTAGCCGCCCCGTATATATATTTTCGCAATCCAGCTTTATATTTACTTAAGTATTCCTCCGAAATCCGGCATTTCGGATCCGAAAAAGGTCGCTTATTTAATCTAACGATTTCAATCCAACGATATTCAATCCAATTCAATCTAGCGGATTCAACCTAACGACCAGCGAATTTAATTCAATAACATTTAATCCAACTTAACCTAACGTATTCAACCCAGCGATTAGCGAATTTAATTCAATAATATTCAATCCAATTCAACCCAGCATATTTAACCTAGCAACTAACGAATTCAATATAGCGGCATTCAATCTAATTCAACCCAGCGTATTTAATCCAGCGACTAGCGGCATTTAATCTAATTCTACCCAACGCATTTAACTTAACGACTAGCGACTTCACCGCTAGATTAAATGCTATTGAATTCAATGCCGCTGGATTGATTGCTGTTAGATTAAATGCTATTAGATTGAATATTATTAAATTGAATTCGCTAATCGCTGGGTTGAATACGCTAGATTGAATTGGATTAAATGCCGCTGGATTGAAATCGCTGGATTAAATGCCGCTAAATTAAATTCGTTAGTCGCTAGATTGAATGCATTGGGTAGAATTGGATTGAATGCCGCTGGTTGCTAGATTAAATACGCTGGGTTGAATTAGATTGAATGCCGCTATATTGAATTCGCTAGTCGTTAGGTTGAATACGCTAGGTTAAATTGGATTGAATGCTATTGAATTGAATTCGCTGGTCGTTGGGTTAAATGCGTTGGGTTGAATAAACAACCCTTTTCGGATCCGAAAAGCCGGATTTCGGAGGAATGCCTGGGTAAGTACAAAGCTAGATTGCGAAATTATATATATTAGGCGGCTAAGGGGTGCAAGATTGCTAATTACGGCGTGTTTATAGTAACCGTTTTGGCTTGAAAAAATGCAAAAATCGAAAATTTCCTGTTCTGCGCTGCAGGACACCGTAACCTTCCTCATCACGTTAGGCGTAGGATCGATGCCGTGATCATCACGGCCAGGGCTCTGAGTCGCCTATCGGCCCCGCCTCCGGCAACCGGCCTCTCGCCGGCGCGTTTCACAACGATAAATATCTCCATCTCCTTGCCTTCACCACCGTTCTTTCCCTTTGCCAGTCTCACACAAAGGGACGCAGGACGCATCTGATTTTGGACGATGGAGGGAATCACAGACGAAAAGAGCGGCCTGCCGCCCTACACCCCCGTAGCAGCAGGTTCAACTCCCCCGCAAGCTTGGCACCACCATCATCCCCCGGGAGGAGGACGCCGGCACATCCGCCGCTCACGCGCCCTCCGGCTCGCCGTACTCTCCTTCCTGGTGTTCATCGCCTACGCCCAGTGGAAACAGCTCCCAGCAGCTTCCAACAACCATGACAACACGCCCGCCGACTCAACAACCGTCAGCCGCCACGGCCTCTCCATCTCTAAACTGCACGAGGATCTAGCAGTATGCTCCAAGCTCCGCACCAAGCCCACGGACCCCATCGGGCTCGGCCGCGAGCGCAACGCGCGCTACATCGACGGCCACGCGCCGACGCTGATCCGCAATGCGACGGTCTGGATCGGGGAGCCCGTGGCCGGTACCTCGCACGAGGATGCGCGCGCGGGGAAGGGCTGGGGATGGGTCAGCGGGACGGACGTGTTCATCGAGTTCGGGCTCATCAAAGCCGTCGGCAGCGACCTCGCCGCCACGATGGGCGGCACAGGCACGGGCACGGACACGGGCCTGCTGCCAAAGGACACGCTCGTGTACGACGCGCACGGCCGCCAGCTCACGGCGGGCATCATCGACATGCACAGCCACGCGGGCGTGGACAGCCTGCCGGAGCTGCGGGGGAATTCGGACGTGAACGAGATATCGGCGGACATCACGCCGTACGTGCGCAGCATCGACGGCATCCAGCCGCAGGACCAGCAGATCCAGGTGATCAAATCGGGTGGCGTGACGACGTCGCTGGTGCTGCCCGGCTCGGGGAATAACATCGGCGGCGAGGCGTACGTGATCAAGCATGCCGTGGGCAAGCCTGATGGAAGGGAGGAAATTAGTGCCGAGGATCTGCTTGCGGACCCGGAGCGGAACTGGAGGTATATGAAGATGGCGTGTGGGGAGAATGCGAAGCGTATTTATGGGAAGGTTGGCGAGCATGGGCCTGTGAGCAGGCTCGGGGAGTCGTGGGAGTTTCGCCATGCGTTTGAGACGGCGGCGAAGGTGAATCTGGCGCAGGATGATTGGTGTGCTGCTGCTGATGCGGTGGGTGTTGAGAACATGGATTCTTATCTTCCACAGGAGGTGAGTACAGGACCTGAACTCTCTGCTATCTTTGTGGAAGCCCTGACTGACACTCGCTAGCTTCAATGGGAGTCACTGGCTGCTGCTCTGAGGGGACAGGTGCATATCAACACCCACTGCTATACTGTCCCCGACTTGGAGGCAATGGTCGACCATACCAATGAGTTCAAGTTCGCCGTCAGGGCTTTTCACCACGCTCATCAGACGTACCTCGTGCCCGAGATCCTCAAGCGGACGTGGGGAGGACGGCCGCCGGCTTCAGCTGTAAGTTTTCCTGCACCACAGAGGTTATCTCTCATGTGTCACTACGATTCCGTGCCATACCTCTAACACTCCACCAGATCTTCGCGACCAACATGTACTACAAGGCCGAGGCGTACATCGGCTCTGAATACGCAGGAAAGCACCTCTACGACGCCAACCTGACCACCGTCTACGTATCGGACAACCCCGTGCTGAACGCCCAGCATGTCCTCCTGGAGGCTGCAAAGGGTTACAAGTTTGGCCTGCCCTACCACGCTGCCCTTTCTGCAGTCACGTCTGAGCCAGCCGAGCTCCTTGGCCTCGGAAACAGACTCGGGAAGGTAAAGCCAGGCTACGACGCAGACCTCGTCGTGTGGGACAGCGATCCAATCGGTACCACGGGCGCTACGCCTCTCCAGATCTGGATTGACGGCACTGCGCAGTATGAAAACCCAGTCCAGCTCGACAAGCCCCTCCAGGCACCCACCAAGCCAGACCTGAGCCTCAACACCACTAGCGAAGAGACCGCGCAACTCGAAAACGTCGTCTTCACGAACCTCTCCAAGGTGCTCCTCCCCAACCACGAAGACTTCACCGCCTCCGAGTCCTCCCCCCTCAACGTCGTCATCGCCGCCGGCAAAATCACCTGCATCGGGCCGTGCGCCTCCGAACTGCACCTCGCAGCCACCGCCAACACCCCCGCCATCGCCATCCCCAACGGCTACCTGACCCGGGCCTTCACCGCCTTCGCGTCCACCCTCGGCCTCAACGAGGTCAGCGCCGAAGCCAGCACCGACAACGGCGGCGACACGCCGGCGTCCTTCTCGCGCGCCGCCGACGGCCTCGCGCTCGCCAACAAGAAGCTGCGCGTCGCGCACGAGTACGGCTTCACCCGCGCCGTCAGCGCGCCCAAGTTCGGCGGCGGGTCCGGCGGCGCGCGGCTGGGCGTCAGCGTGGGGTTCAACACGGGCGCGCAGACGGTGCTCGACGCGGGCGCGGTGTGGAGCGAGGAGGTCAGCGTGCATTACACGCTCACGCCGGCGGCCAAGCAGGGCGACACGCCGTCGATTTCGAGTGCGGTTGGGGCGCTAAGGAGGAAGTTGCTGAAGGCGGTGAAGGCTGAGGAGGAGGTTAAAGACCCGTACTCTGAGGAGGCGTACCTGAGGAAGGTCGTCGCGGGCGACCTGCCTCTTGTGATCACGGTGCACTCCGCCGACACCATCGCGGCGATTCTCAACGTCAAGGCGACCGTCGAAGCCGAACTCGCCAAGACAACCACCAGCTCGAGCTACAACAACAACAGCAACAACAACAAGAACAACAACAAGGCCCTCCGCCTCGCGATCCTCGGCGGCGCGGAATCGCACCTCGTCGCCGCCCAGCTCGCCGCCGCGAATGTCGGCGTGGTCCTCGCGCCCGCGCAGAGCTACGCCGCGACCTGGGACCAGCGGCGCGCGCTGTCCGGCGCGCCGCTGACGAACGGCACGGCGATCGACCGCCTGGTCGCGGCGGGCGTGACGACAGCCATTGGGCTGGAGCAGGACTCGGTCGTGCGGGATCTGGCGGTGCTGGCGGGGCGGGCGCAGGTGAACAGCGGGGGCAGGCTGAGTGAGAGGGGCGCGCTGGCGTTGATCTCGGGGAATGTGTACGAGATTTTGGGGTTGGAGGGGAAGGTGAAGGAGGAGGAGGAGGAGGGACATTTTGTGGTGTCGAGTGGGAGTCCGTTGGAGATTGGGTCGAGGGTGAGGGCGGTTGGTGGTGGGGGGTTGGTGAGTGTCTTTGGGTAGGTGGGTTTTGATAGTGTGCTTGGGTTGTGTGGGATGTGTGTTATGCTGTAAGCGTGTCTATGTAGCATCGAGTTGACGCTTAGCTTCAAGACTATTCGCGCTTTGCAGGTATACCATGTCTCTGCGTATCCGTTCCCGGGGAGTAAAGGCAGCGGCCCGGTTTATACAGTATGCCTCTGAGAAGCCAAGCTGTCGGATTCGGTTAACGGCCATAGCGCTGAATACAGGGGGCAATCTACCTTGGCTCTTTAGGTAGCTATCGCCTTTTGGGCTCTCGATACTTGGGAGATGTCGCTTTTCGTGTTTGTCCCGGCCGGGTGGTGGTCAGCTTTACCAGAGTACCTACCCCTGGGGACTGCTTATGTAAAACATTCTCCCCAGTAGACCTCTATTCCGCCGGTACTAGGTCACTTTATTCCTTACCACTCTTCATTAGTTACCATTTAAACATTACATTTCTATACAAAATAGCCGAAACAGCCACCTTATAGAACTTTATATAATTAGAAAATCAATAAAATATTAATAAAGATTATAAGTGCATTTCTCTAATAATAATTATAATATCTATAATTTTTATATTAGCTTGAAATTAATATAGGAATTAGAAGATTATATATTTGCTTACTAAGTTCAATTCGATATACCGATATTTCACCAAATAGATTTAAAGAATTCAATATATTAAATATATTAAATTAAAATATTACCTTCTATAACCATAATATCAAAAAAATGCTCTATATTATAGATATTCTTCTTAATAAACTTTATAACTTAATATAAATAGAATTTTAATATTATGGTTATAGAAGATGATATATCGAGAAGAATGTATTCTACTTACTAAAGCTGAAAACTAATGTATATGGCGAAATGCGTTGGTAACCAAAACAGAGTGGTAAGGAATAAAGTAACCTAGTACCGGCGGAACAGAGGTCTACTGGGGAGAATATTTTACATAAGCAGTCCCCAGGGGTAGGTAGATTTGTGAAGCCGTTCGTCCCGGTAGAAGCTTGGCATGGCCGACTCAACACGATGATGCCCAGACCTATAATCTGCAGCCCTGGTGGAGACGGCAGATGCACACCTAGACAGTGCGAAGCATATGGAAGATGTCAACCGTGGAAGGAAGCGATTCGCTTCTGCCGCGGTCCTGCCAGCACGTACCCGTGTGTAATTGCCTGTATACTGCAGTGAAGACAGTCAGCGTCCTGCAGTCTGCAGTCTGCAGTCAGCAAGTGCCCTGTCAATGTAACAAATATTGACACAGGTTCCTCTTTCGATGCAAACTTCCCGTCTTCCCTGCGTCCTATCAGTAGTCCTGCTTGGCTTGATATACAGAGTTTGCAGAGACGGGAATTCACCAATTGCTTAATCCTCGTATCTTTCTTGGTAGCATAATTCCGGTTCGAACGGAATACAAAAGGCTCCCTTCGTATGTGTTAGTCCTGAAGGATCTGGCTGGGTGAAGGGGTATTGCTGTTATATAGACCTGCTTTAACGTGGGTTGCTGCAACTCTGCCTGGTGAGACTGGCCAGCACCATTCGTCGAGACCATCCATCCCACCGAGTGTAGTTCACCCTGCACAAAATCCCTTCTTAAGTCAGCTGCTGTTGTACGAAATTTTCACAAATGCTGTGACTATTTATTTCGGCTACGAGTCCATTTGTGTACTGCGTCAACCAAGTCCCACAAACCACGCGACTACTAGTAGTTGCAACACAAACAACGACTCAACCCTAACCTCACACCCCAAATCATACAACCACATAACCACACAACCTCAAGTATCAACCCCAGTCCAATTGAAGATGATTCGCCTCATCATGATGGTGATGCTGCTGGCCCAGTGGCTTACACTGGGACACGCTGCGGCCTGTGAGAGCATCCAGGTGCGCAAGGAATGGTATGTGCCCAGTAGATCCTACTCCCCGTTCTGCCTTCCAAGCCTCGTCAAGGACTAACACACCATTCCAGGCGTACGCTGTGTGCCGAGGAGAAGCACGAGTACATCGCCGCCATCAAGTGCTTGATGGCCCAGCCTGCCCGCACCACCGACACCCACCCCGGCGCAAAGTCCCGGTAGGTCTTGCTCCTGCGCGGGCTGTTTTGCATTTCCCTCGCCACCGAGGATCGAGCTGTTTGCTCCAGAAGACTCCAGCAATAGGAGAATGCGAAAGAGAAAACCTTCGAAGGGGGCTAGAGAAACTGACGAACTGAGCAGATTTGACGACTTCCAAGGCGCCCACATCGACGCAACGCCCTACATCCACTGGTCCGCCCAGTTCCTGCCCTGGCACCGCTACTACATGATACTCTGGCAGACTGCTCTGACTGAGGAGTGCGGATACCAGGGTGCCGTCCCGTGAGGATTATGCTTCTCTCCTCCCATGGCTTTGTGAATGCTGACTTTCGCGGCCTTAGGTACTGGAACTGGGCTCTCGATGCCACGGAGGGTGGACTCACCAGCTCGCCTGTGTTTGACACTGTGGACGGATTCGGCGGTAGGTTTTTTTTTTGGCGTCTCATTGCCGTGACACGGACGACCTTTGAGAACTCGAACCTTGCTGATCTTCCTTTTTTTACCCAGGTAATGGGCCTTATATCGCAAATGTCTCTGGATTCCCCCCAGAATGGCTCTCCACCGCTCGTGAGTAGAACCATCTTGAATGTCCCCTTCCCAGGCTCTTTTTTCTCTGATGAGAACGCGCCATATCGCAACATTGAATGATGCTAATACACAGTCACAGCTATCCCCGAACGTACCGGAGGTGGTTAGTGCACACAAACCCTCCAATTTTGAAAATCTTCTTCCCAGGTCCGCTCAAGCTGACCATGACACACAGGCTGCGTCTCCGACGGCCCCTTCGCCAACCTCACCGTGAACATGTAAAAGTCCATCCTTCTTCTCTGGCTCCATGGAAGAACCCGTGCTGACCACTTTCACAGGGGCCCTGGCAACCACACCACGTACACCCCGCACTGTCTGCGCCGCGACTTCAGCCCCTCCCTCTTCGCCAGCGCCGGCAACCAGACCGTCCTGGACCAGACTATGGCAGCAGTCGACTTCTGGCACGTCGATACTGCGATCCAGGGAAACCGTTCCCAGGGCGTCCGTGGCGTCAGGACGCACGGCGCGGGACACTTGGCCGTGGGCGGCCTAATTGGCGAGGTAAAGGTTCCCAGATCTTGTCGCAGTGGCGTCCGAGAAAACATATGCCATGTGCGCAGGACCCTGACTGACTGACAACCACCCCATCGCGGAAAAATTTAGATGACGAACCAGTTCTCGTCCCCCGGCGACCCGCTCTTCTACGCGCACCACGGCGGCATCGACTGGCTGTGGTGGCTGTGGCAGCGCGCGGACTGGCCCGCGAGGAACAGCAGCATTGGTGGGCCCGACACCCAGTACGCGTACCCGTACAACTACAACGGCGACATTCCCTACCGGAACATCACGCTAGACACGCCGCTGTATTTCGGCGAGCTTGCGGAGACGATCTTGGTGGGCGATGTGATGGATACCGAGACGGAGTTCGCGGGGTGCTATGCTTACGAGTAAGTCTGGAGAGGGAAAGGCAGCTTGCGGTCGTTGCGAGTCTAGCTCTGGTGGGAGTCAGGAGAGCATGCTGAGGCCGCGGTGCCAGTCCGATTAGATCGTGGGTGTTTCCAGAGGAGCTTCGTAGTGCCTAACCCTCTTTCGGGCCAGTAGAGGCTTTGAACATATACCATTGAAGGCGAGAATGTGAGGAATGATGGTGATCAGATCAACCGAGTAAATATTTCAACAGAGGCAAGTCCGAGTTACGAGGTGATTCTGCCGGTCCCGGGAAGGTGTTGGCCTTTGAACTTTGAAGTTGGGATCGCGCTCCTGCGACTACGTAACTCGCTCCTGCGACTATGTGGGGCCGCACTTTGTACCGAAGCTATCACCGCACCCACGGATTAGATCGCGCAGCGACATAAGGCGGAAACTAGCTTTTCTTTCTTGGAATTGCGAAGCAATGGAAGGAAAAAATAAGTTGGTTGGAGCCGTAGTTAGGATTAGTTAGGGTTAGGCGTTAAGGTTAGGATTAGGGTCAGCGATAGGGTTAAGGTGTGATATGCAAAAAAAATATACGAAGACGAAGTTAACGGGGATAAAGAGAACGCGATAAAGGGGCCGAATAACTATACTCTGGGCGTGGGCGTAATAAAAGTTTGGTGCAAAGTGCGGCCCCCACATAGTCGCAGGAGCGAGTTACATAATCGCAGGAGCGCGATCCTTGAAGTTGGAGGTCGGAACGGACGAATTCGGTCCACAAAACATGCCGAGATGATGACTAAGTCGTCGGACTTTTGGAATCTCACCAATATCAACTCGGTCCCGAGACTTTTTTTGGTAGTCCGGAGTCCGACGACAACATCCGTGGAAAGCACCAAAGACTCACAATGTGATATTTACTTAATGACCTCTCACGAGGTCCCATACTTCAAGCCGGGAGCTTGATTTTCAAAATTCTTCTACACATGCGAAGCGCACATTGTCTGGATTCGACCTAAATTCCCATCAACAATGACCTTCCAATGCCCCATGACAGGTGGCAGCGCCTTCCGCGGCCCTCCTCCTCCCCTCATCCTCATCCCCATCGTAATCCAACTAGTCCGCTCTTCCCGCGACCCCAAAGCAACCGCCTACCTCGCAAAGCTCACTCAACACGGCGGCCCCAAAGCCATCGCCGACAACGCCCACAAGCTCGCGCAGTACGCACTGTCCAAAGTGCCTTCGAGCGTGTTGTACTGGTTTACTTCGAAGGTGCTGGCGCTGCCGCCGGAGACGGCGATGCGGACTACCGAGTTTTTGAAGTCGAGGAGCGACGTAGAGATTTTGCTGGGGGGTGGAGAGGAGGACATGAGTGTGGGGAGGATTGAGGGGGTCGGGAAGCCCGGGGGTGGTGAAGGGGATCTGGAGAGGAGGCTTGAGAGGTTGGAGATGGAGTACCGGGTGCTTCAAGAACGGCATGAGAAGTCTTTTAGGTTGTTGGGTTATAAGTCGGATGAGCTGGACATACCTGTGAGTGCTTGTCATAGTGACCGCGCGTGTTGCTGCCCCAATTCTGAACGACCAAACTGACATCTCCCACCAGTCATCCCTTCCGTTGCTAGAGCCCCCACCAACAAAGCAAATTGAGACACCCACGGACGTCGACTCCATGCAACTAGTCCCGCTAGACACCCTCTCTCGTTCCGCACAAAGCGATGCAGACTCAAGCCCACTCCTGCAAGACGTCGGCCTCCGGCTCGGACGCATCTTCCTCGAGTGGGCCGGCGACACCGTGAAGCAGTCGCTCGTCGCCGCGGCATCCAAGTCCTCGGCCAGCCCGGCTGTAGTAGGCGCTGGTGTTGACTTGGCCAGTCGGCTTGTGGATGCTATGGTGACTTGAGAAAGGCTGGGATGGGGGAGTCAGCCGATGGTAGACCAAGAAGACAGACAAGAATCGCGCTGATTGTTTCATTGAGCTTTTCGGCACGTGATTGTGGACGGTCGCGGGCATGGGCGCAAGGCCCGCCAACCCAGCAGACCTCCCGGACGGCACGGGATGAGGAGCAGGCGCAGTTTCTTGGCCTGTGTGCTGACGAGACACGCCCTCCATAGCTGTTCGTGGAACAGCCCCGATGCCAGGCGCAGGAGAACTACGAGGCTGAAACGCGAGTTTCGGCTGAGGCTGTACTTGTCGCGCCAGCTAGGTGGACGAGTGGGCCCTGGTGTGAGAGGACATCACGACCGCATGCATGTGGGCTCCATACAAACGATATGGCATTGCGAAGATATAAAGTTCTAGGTTGGAAGGCGAAGGTGTGTCATTTGAGCCGAGCTGTTTAGCAAGCCGCGGAGCTCAAATAGCAACATGTGACGAAACAAGCAGAGACAGTGTCGAGACCAAGGTTGCTTCTAGAATTGTGTGCATGCGCCCGATCTAACATTCACACGCCATTCTGTCCGCTAGTCTACATAACACACTATCGTCTCAAATACGTCCCTATAGCCTCCACCAGCCCCCTCGCGGCCGCCTCCACAGTCCTCTTCTGCCTGAACCACAATACCGCCGCCGTGACCAACAAAGGTACCCCGACTACGCCATAAAACCACCTCACCAGCATCTTCCCCTGGTACTCACTCCGCGCAATCACTTCCGAGTAGCGCTCGTTACTGAAGCTCACCCGCGAGTACTTGGTCGACCACCCCAGCGCAGGGAAGTACTTATTCAGACTCTCCTCCAGGAACTTCCGCAGCCGGTACGACGGGCTCAGCACGCTCGCGCGCATCTCCTCGTAGTTCTGCAGCGCCAGGTCGTTGATGCTGTGCGCGTCCGGCACGCGGAACGCCGTGTACTCGGCCAGCGCGCGCGCGCGCTCCGCCGCCGGGTGCTTGTCGAGGAAGGAGAACAGCGTGCGCACGTCCTCCAGCCCGGCGTTCATGCCCTGGCCGTAGAAGGGCACCATGGCGTGCGCGGCGTCGCCGAGCAGCACGGCGGAGGCGGCGAAGTGGTGCGGGCTGCACTTGATGGTGATGAGGGGCAGGTGCGGGTTGCGCTGGAAGGAGGCGATGAGGTCGGCTGCGGGGATGAGGGAGGTCACGCCTGGGAAGTAGGTGTCGAAGAAGCCGGGGACACGCGCGGACGGGTCCGCTTCGAGGTATTCGTATTTGCTTCGGGGGGCGAAGAGCGTGCAGGTGAAGGTGCCGTCGGAGCTGGGGATGGCGATGAACATGAATTCTTTGCCCGGCCAGATGTGCAGGTGGTTGGGGGAGATGCGAAACTTGGCCATTGGATCCGAGGAGGCAGCAGAGGTGGTGGGCTTTGGTTGGATCTGAAACTCGCACCAGAGTGTGTCGATGTAGCGCTGCTCAAAGTCCATCTGCGTGTACTTCATGAGTTGCCTGCGCACGGCGGAGTGGGCGCCGTCCGCGCCGATCATGAAATCAAAGTCGACCTCGACCTCGGTGGGCTGACCGGCGGGTGCGTTCTTGTTCTCGAACCAGGCTTTGTTCTTGCGGAAGTCGGCGCCGGCGAGCTTGTGGTTGAAGCAGAACTTGACGTTGGGCATCTCCTCGAGGACGTCGAGGAGGCGTGTGTTGAGGGCACCTCGGTCTACGGCGTAGATTGACTGTGGGATGTGAGATGATGACTCTCATGGCGTTGCAGGCGGTATATGTCGAGGAACTCACCCTTCCGTGGACATCATAGTCCTGTGCCTCTTCATAGAACTCCCCAGTCGCCTTCTTGCCGTGAATCATGCGGCCTCTCATGGGGATCGTTGCTGCGAGGACGTGGTCTAGCAGCCTTCGTTCTCCTTTCGCGGCATTCGGCTCCGCATTTTCCATGGCAGTGATTCCCCTACATGAGAGCGCCAGGTTGATGGACTTTGTGAAGTTCAACGGGACTGTTGAGGCAAGGCGCAAGTCTGTGTGTGCTGTCAGCTGGCGGCTCATCGACACCCTGAACCTTGAAGACTTGGAGTTATCCGGAAGTGCTCATGCTTTGAAGGGTTTGAGTCACATACCATCTCTCAACTCATAAATGCCAACATCGTATCCTCTTTCCGCGGCGTAGAGGGCCGCCAATGAGCCAACTGGCCCAGCGCCAACAATGATGACTTTTGGATTCGAGGACATTGTGTTTGGTGAACTGTATCTTTCGAAGTGTCGGTGGAGAAGAGTGATTGATCCAAACGACTAAAGAGTCTTCTCGTCTAATTTTGGACGTGGGAGCAGTATTATGTACAATTCTGTCCACTTTAGGATGTCGTTCCACGAAGAGCCGGAATGCGGAAGGGCGGAAGTTACGATCCTGCTTCGGAACAAGAATTACTGAATCAATGACCGCAACACACTACGATGGAGAGGCAGGCAGGGGCAGACTTCAGATCATGCATGGAACAGCTAAATCTCTAGGCGCTTTCCTTTAAAAGTGATAGAAATGTTAGAATTTTTTCCTCAGACTCGATTTCTCTTGATCGCTAAATCGCCGTCACCCATCGATGATGTTGAAGACTTGCGGCGGCTATTGCCGGTCAACGGCACCAAGGTTCATGGTTGTTAGAGGTAAGGGTGTGCTTAGTAAGGGCGGCAGGGTACAAGGGCAACACGAACCCCTGTCGCGGACTCGTGAACTTTCTAACTTTGGAGTTGGGGAATACAATCCGCCAACGCCAACTTCGTCTCGTCGTTCCTCACGACACAATAAGCAGAGTCACTTTACTACAAATCATCATCGTCGAGTCTTTGTTTTCCCCTGATTGGTCCTACAATTCATTCAATCATAGAATATCGCCTCAAACTACATCCTGTACGACAAAATCATCAGGCGACCCACACCAGCAGATCATGGCCGAAGAACCCCCAACGAAGCGCAAGTGCCTCAGCGCCGACTGCGAGAATGATGCTGGCTCCCTCCAGTGCCCGACTTGCCTGAAAATGGGCATCAAGGACAGCTTCTTCTGTTCTCAGGATTGCTTCAAGAAGAATTGGGTTAGTCTTAGGCTCCTGCCCCGCTGGACAGAAAGAAAGGGCTTCGTACCCCGCCTTTGCTCAGCTTGTGTCGCAACAAAGACCCTGCGTGCGACGAGTTGCAAAACATGCTAACAACTATCCCAAATCACAGAGCACCCACAAGTCCATGCACAAGAAAGAAAACAGTATTATCCACAACCTCTTTCCGCCAAAGATAGTATCTAAACCTGATCCAGACACCGGCGACTACGACCCCTTCCCGAACTTCTCCTACACTGGCCCCCTGCGCCCCGTCTACCCGCTCTCTGCAAAGCGCGAGATCCCAAAGTCCATTCCATGGCCGGACTACGCCACCGATGGCATACCCAAGCTCGGCGCGCGGACCCTCATGAACCGGAACAAGGTCGAGCTGATCGACGCCAAGGCCCAGGATGCTATGCGTAAGGTCTGCCGATTGGCGAGAGAGGTGCTTGATATCGCGGCGGCCGCGCTCCGACCCGGCATTACCACCGATGAGATTGATCAGATTGTGCACAACGAGTGTATCAAGCGCAACGTGAGTATCGGCTCGCCGGAGGGCTGATCAAGTGGTGGGAGTTGAAAGAGTAGATAACTGACAGGTCGACAGTCCTACCCATCACCACTCAACTACAATCACTTCCCCAAGTCTGTCTGCACCTCTGTCAACGAAGTCATCTGCCACGGTATCCCGGATCGGCGCCCCCTGAAAGATGGCGATATTGTCAACCTCGATGTGACCCTTTACCACGAGGGCTACCACGGCGACCTGAACGAGACGTACTACGTGGGCGACAAGGCGCGCAACGACCCGGACACCGTACGCGTGACCGAGACCGCGCGCGAGTGTCTGGAGGAGGCCATCAAGATCGTCAAGCCGGGCACGCTGTTCCGGGAGTTTGGCAACGTGATTGAGAAGCACGCCAAGAGCAAGGGCTGCAGTGTGATTCGCACCTATGTCGGCCACGGCATCAACACCATCTTCCACTGCCCGCCCAACATCCCGCACTACGCCAAGAACAAGGCTGTGGGCGAGTGCAAGCCCGGCATGACGTTTACCATCGAGCCGATGATTGCGCTGGGCAAGTACCGGGATGTGACGTGGCCGGATAACTGGACGAGCACGACGGTTGATGGCAAGAAGACGGCACAGTTTGGTGAGTTGGCTGTTTCCGCGTATGCTCGCTTCTGTGATGAGTGCTAATGTTGTCTGCAGAGCAAACTTTGCTGGTGACGGAGACTGGTGTGGAGATCTTGACGGCGCGTCTGCCTGATTCTCCTGGTGGCCCTGTACCGATGCCTCAACCTGCTGCGTCCGCGTGATGCGCGGGCAGAAGGAATCGGAGGCTTGGCATCTGTTGAGACGGATTTTCTTTTGCGAACTGATTACGCTCTGCTTTTGATCTCTAGCCGCGAGCATCGTATGATATCCCAAAGCAGAATGCAATCTACCATCTCAAGAAAGGCCATGTCCAGCACTACGATAATCACTCTCGAGTTCATCGCGGCCGGGTTGCTTTCTCGAGTCTGTTCAAGTGTCAGCTGCGTGCCTAAATCACTGTCCGCCAGGTGCTGCAGGACACAGTGCAACTGTGAGACGCAGTTTGAGTGGGGGATCCAGTGTACTTGGGCACCGCACTGTGCACTCAACACCAATGATTCAACTTCCATTTTCATAATCTGATGGGGCTCTCGAATTCAGAGATATGCACTGGAGCCTTTCAACACGAGAAAAAAAGAAGAAAAAGTTCCCAGTGAAGCAATGCCGACAATGTTGTTGTGGTTGAAGTCGAAGATCGGATAAAGCTTACGCCACAAGTGGGATGCCTGTCCCACCAGCCACAGATTCTGCGGAGCTCTCTGATTGGGCCGAGCTCCGTCCGCGGGTGGGCCGCACGCGGTGATCTGCCCGAGTCCAGCCCGCATCCCGGCAAATCTGGCAAGCTCGGGGTGGTTGGGGGTACTTGCCTGCAGGGAAGGCAGCATTTTTACGTAGGCGGGGAGGTACAACTTGGCTGAGCCGCTTTCATCATCCTGTCTGTCTGACAACTCAACGCAAATTACCCTCCAATCCCTCACCACCGTGCTACTACCACCCACAATCACGTACGCACACCTTCTATACCTCAACCAAACCTTCTCTTGCTCGAGCAAAGGGTTCCCAAAGCCTCGCAGTTTACGTGTTGCTCCCCCCAAAGTCTCCAAGTCGCGATCTTCGAGCTTCCTCGGCCCACGGTCCCGCGGTTACGTCGACGAGATATCAACTACGCAACAGGTTCTCTTGTCGCGCAAGTCCACGAGAGCAGGTCAAGGAACGATCCGATACAAACACACCACATAGAAGCGTTGCGCAAGCAAAAACACAACCGCCAAGATGTCTGGAGAGGCGTGGCTGTTCCTCTTTGCGGTGCTGATAAACGCCGTCAACCTGTTCCTGCAGGTCTTCTTCACCATCATGTACAGCGATCTGGAATGGTATGCGGTCTTCTTTGCTTCTGTCCTCACAAATTGGTGCAAGTCTCGTGCTGCCAGCTGCTAACTTTCTCCCCCCACTACTAGCGACTACATTAACCCCATCGACCTCTGCAACCGCCTGAACACGTACATTATCCCCGAGGCCGCCGTCCACGGCTTCCTCACGTTCCTGTTCCTGATCAATGGTTACTGGCTCCCTCTGATTCTCAACGTGCCCATGTTGGCCTGGAACATCAAGAAGTAGGTGGCACACCGTCACCCAGGAGCAACCCTGGTGCTTGGGATCTACCGACTAACAGGGCGCATTAGGATCGTTGAGAACACCCACCTGCTCGATGCGACCGAGATCTTCCGAAAGCTGAATGTGCACAAGAAGGTATGGACCTCCTCCGGTGTGATGAGACGGGAATGGAGGGATAACCATTGCTAATACAACACTACAGGAGTCCTTCATCAAGCTCGGATTCCACCTCGTCATGTTCTTCTTCTACCTCTACAGCATGATCGTGGCTTTGATTAAGGACGAGGCCAACTAGTAGGTGCCTACCAACCGAAATGCTCGACCATTCAATGAAGCAGCACTGTGTCACCAATTGTCGCCGACGATGAATTACCCGAGGGAAATTTCGAAGTGGACTAAGGCTGTGACCGATGGTTGGGGTGAAGGGACGCCCTGCGCTACGGCGAGGCCAAAGCAAATGGGTGCCATTATTTTTCCCCGCATTGAGATGGGGAATTGCATGGTCGCAAAGCTGTCGTGGCCGAGACAGCAGGAGGGCGAGCTTGTCATCTTGAACAGAACGAGAGCAGGAATGACGCACGCACGGGATGATAGGGTGGCAATCTGCTATGTGTATACCGTGGAATAGGCACGTTCACCGAGGGAGAAACGATGGGATGAGGCTTTTGCAAACGCCGCTACGATCATTCATGTGTGTGTATGTGCTCACGAGCGGGGACGGGCAAATCATGCATGCATCATACCAAACTACTTTTACGGAGGAGGAGTCAGGGGATTCTTTGCTGGCGACCGCTGGCAATGTACGGATACTTGTGCATTTGGTGCTTCCTTTCTACTTGGTTGGGATCGGGAATGAAGAGAGCAGGCGTAGATTTCTTGTCTGGCAATTGAGTCGTCGTCTATACTGGAAGCTGTGCTGTCTCTGACGTTGAGTTGTGTGTTGATTTACAGTATGACAAGCGGGGTTGTCTTTGTAGTCTTGCTGGAGCAGAAATATCGAGAGTCAGCCGAGCATCACTCACAAAAGCAAAACCAAAGTGATTCTTACTTTCTAAGTATGCTGTCTACTCCGAGTTTTTCTAGGACGCTTTTTGCAATATGCCATCCACTGTATCGAATTTGTAGAGCTACGCATGAGCTGTCACATTAGGTTCGATTTTGTTTTTATTTTTGCGTTGTGTACAATCTGGAGATGTATAGTTTGATGACTGCAAACCTAGGACTACAGAGGACGCATTCCTGAGATAGGTGTCTTCCAAGTTTTGGTCCTCAAAGAAGTATTCACCTTGGGCGTTGCTAGTGCGGGATACAGAACGTGGTAGGTACCAAGTATCAAGAAAGCGTCGAAGTAAAGTCAGGAATCCCTGCACTATCGCTCGGGCTGCTGACTCAGCGGTGCCTGATGCAGGCCATCTTCAATCGCGAATGTTCAACTTCCAACGAATTTGACAACCACAACAACCTCCCAACCCATATCAATCCCGATACTCCGAAATCTTCACCATGTCCAACTTCGGCGCCTACCCGCCAAACATGGCGCCGCAAGACGCCCTCATCGTGCGCCAAGAAGCCGCGCCCGACCACGCCGTCGTCCCCTACTCCGGCGAAGACCTCGCGCGCCCCAAGATGGGGCCCCTCAACCCCTTCCGCGACGAGTCCACGACCTCACTCGCCGCCGCTTCGCTCAAGCGCAAGCAGAACGTGCCGACGGGCTACGCGACCGAGACCTTCCTCAGCGAGCACACCTTCCGCGCCAAGCACCGCGCCATCGAGCGCGGCGGCGGGCCCGAGCGCGAGGCGATGACCGGTGCGGCGATCAAGGCCGAGGCGGCGGCGATACGGGGCAAGCGGGAGGGCAAGGGCAGCGCGCTGATTGCCGAGGGCGACGGCGCGTACCAGGGGCCGTGGGCGAAGTACAAGCGGCAGGAGTATGAGGAGGTGGAGGACGAGGCGGAGCTGGGGAGCGACGAGGAGTACGAGGTGGTGTATGAGGATGAGGAGGGCGATGATGTGGTGGAGAGCGGTGCGGTGGTGTCTGCGCCCAAGGCGGCGTTGGAAAGGCGGAAAGAGGTCGAGGATCTGGGCGACGAGACGTCGACGTTCCATGGCGAGAGCCAGTTCGATTACCAAGGACGGACGTACATGCATGTTCCGCAGGATTTGGATATCAACTTACGACAAGAGCCTGGGAGCGTCACGAATTTCATACCGAAGAAGATGGTGCATACCTGGAAACACCACACGAAAGCGGTCACATCGTTGCATTTCTTCCCGGGCAGTGGGCATCTACTACTTTCGGGCTCTGCAGACACTACGATCAAGATATGGGATGCCTTCCACCAAAGAGAGCTGTTACGGACATACTCTGGGCACACCAAGGCAATATCAGGCCTATCGTTCAACCACGACGGCACACGCTTCCTCTCAGGCTCCTACGACCGGCAAATGAAGCTCTGGGACACGGAAACCGGCAAATGCATCAGCAAGTTCAGCACCGGCAGCACGCCGCACTGCCTCGTCTTCAACCCGACGCCCGAGCACAGCCACGAGTTCCTGGCGGGCATGCACGACAAGAAGATCGTGCAGTTCGACACGCGCGCGGGCAACGACACGGTGCAGGAGTACGACCACCACCTCGCGGCCATCAACACCATCACCTTCACCAAGGCCGGCGACCGCTTCATGACGACGTCGGACGACAAGTCGCTGCGCGCGTGGGACTACAACATCCCCGTGCCCATCAAGTACATCGCCGAGACGTACATGTTCCCGATGACGCGCAGCGCGATGCACCCGAGTGGCAAGTACGTCGCGTACCAGAGCTCCGACAACCAGATCGTCGTGTACAATGCCAGCGACAAGTTCCGGCAGAACCGCAAGAAGAGCTATCGCGGCCACAACAACGCCGGCACGGCGATCGACATTGATATCTCGGCGGACGGGCAGTTCCTGGCGAGCGGTGACACCGCGGGGTACCTGGTGTTTTGGGATTGGAAGACGTGCAAGATGTTTCACAAAATTGATACCAAGGACCCGGTTACGTGCGTCAAGTGGCATCCGCAGGAGACGTCAAAGGTTGCGACGGCTGGGGCGGATGGCGTTATTCGCTATTGGGATTAGAGAGGCTGGGAGGAGATACCCTCACGAGACATCATGGTGGACATAAAAACCACCGAGCATGAATAACGAATCAGCAAATATGAGGTTTACCTGGCGAGCGAGCCAATGTCGTTGCTTGCCGGCTTTCTTGAATCCTTTTTGCACGCCGCCTTGTACTTTGTAGGAGGGCAAATCCATCCTGCCAATTTCTCCGAGGCTATTTATATGGACCACGATGAGATAGCCGCAAGTACCGACCGCTAACTTGTTGGTAAGCACGCTTCTTGAATCCCGACTTGGGACCAGCCACTCAGCTCACTTTCGCAAGTGCGAAACACGAAGGAGCAATAGCGGTACGGGTCGGGCTTGGGTAGTGAATGACCAGGGGAAGGGACTGCAAACAGCCAAAGGTCCTCGAGCTGAAGGGTGATTTCGTTGGAACAGATGGTTTACGAGCCCAAGGTTCTGTCAACTGCAAAACCCGACTCAGCTGCCAACATAACTCACCAAAGTGCCAACTTTGTTGGTCGCAGGCCCCTCTACATGCCCAATCCGGTAGTGAAGTCTCCATCACAGGTCGCCTGTGAGTGGGCGAAAAGGAACCTCGGCCAACTGCGGCGATGGAACAGGTCCAAAAATAGAAACGCTAGTACGACCTAAGGCTGCTCGCTAGCGAGATCTTCCCGTTCTTCAGTGTAACCCTGGCAGGGCAAAAAGATTTGACCAAGTTCCAACGTGAAATTTCCTATTGTCCCCGTGATACTACTACGGTAAGGCAAATCATCCTTGACGTGCTAGGGTTTGGTGACATGTAAGATGGCAAAGCTGACGGTTTTGGCAGATGGGCTCAAATCTCTTCCACGCGATATTATGAAGGTACATACCAAGGACGACGAGACTTCTTGTTTGCTGCGGTTGTGCCTTGGATGAATCCTCCATCACATGCATGGTCTCTCGGCTTTTCACTATGTGATGTGACCGGAGACAACGCCCCACGCTCGCAGCAGGTCCGAAAATAGGGCCATGAGCTCAATATCAAAGAACCGAATTTTCTTCGTCGGAAGTCCCTCGCGTCAAGTGGCGATGGTGTGGTTCCCGATATGTGCCTCATGGACCACCACCCTTGTTTTTGAGGCGTCGCCATCTCTCTCGGCTTGAGGCGTCTGTCAAGTGAGAGATGAGGGATGATGCCTCCCTCAGCCCAAGCCACGCACAGCAGACAGTTGTTCGAAGGATCCAATTCGCGGTGTGGAATCCTTTTTTTTTTTTTTTTTTTGCTCAAGAATTGGCCCCAAGAACAGGCCAGGCTGGCATTGGGCAAGTCCGGGTCTGCGTGGTCAAGACACATACCCGTCATTTTAGGTGAATCCTTCGCTCGTGCCCCGACCGGGACCCACCCAATGAGGCGTGCATCCAACGGAGGAGGGGGGGGGGCGTGGGTGCCCGGGGCCCTGGTCCATCACGAGATTCCTCGAAAGAAGGGACTACCATCCGGGCTTGATCACTCTTGTGAGCTTCTTTCGTTGAGGCATAGTCCGTACAATACTCTGTGAGAGAGTTGTTCGCGCGCGCCCACCCCCCTCGGTATGAGCTGGAACTAGCTGTGCAAAAACAAACCCTATCAATCATCCAGAGGTTTCCCTACTCGCCACCTTCTATTCCGCCTCCTCCGATAATTCAAGGAGACAAACACTCACGAACGAGCAAAGCAACCCCGCCCCCTCCTCCTTCGGCCGAACCCGCCGATGCCGATGAGGCCAGCATCCCCAGAGGCGTCCACGCCGCACTCCCATCGCCTCCTCCTCCTCCTCCTCGCCCCCTCACCACCATCCACACAATGGACCCCGCCTCCTCCCAGGGCCACCACCACCGGCCGCCACAATGCCCCCTCACAGCCGCAAGCCACGCCCTCCTCGCCACCGTGCACCAGGCCTCCGCCGAGATCACCAACTTCGTGCGCCGCTGCCGCTCCTCGCGCACCGACCTGGCGCCCGTAACCCGCGAGCTGTCCGAGCTGCAGATGGTCCTGCAGCTCCTCGGTAGCGACGGCGACGGCGACGGCGCAACAACAGGGACAGGGACAGGGAGTGGCAGTAATAGTAGTGCGAGTGCGCCTGCGCCTGCGCGGCTGCAGGCGCACCTCGCGCCCATCATCGCGAACTGCGCCGCCGTCGTCGCCAAGTGCCAGGACGTCCTGCGGCGGCACGAGGTCGTCGGGTGGACGGCCGAGGCGCGCGACGAGGTGGGTGCGCTGGCGCGGCTGCTGGGCGTGCATCGCGGGGTGGTGGGGCTTGTGTCGGATCTTATTTCCATCGTGCCATCATCATCTTCGTCGTCGTTTTCGCAGCAGCAGCAGCAGCAGCATGCCGCGGCGGCGGTGTTGCTGGAGGAGCTCCGCGCGCTGGGGTCCGGACTGGTGATCAGCTACAGCAATGCGGCGCTTGCGCGGGAGCACTTTGCGCTGCAGGTGCATCTGGGCCAGATCGTGACGTATACGGAGACGACGCTTGTTGGTCCGCCGCGGACGGAGGAGGCGTCGTGGCAGGAGGAGGCGGCGGGCATGTATGACCAGGCGCAGAGGGAGGCGAGGTCGGACGACGACCACCATCGCCATCAGCAACAGCAACAGCAACAAAAGGACTTACAACCAGCGACGCCGCCATCGTTGTTACATGGCGGCGGCCACTCAGCCGATCGACTCGTCGCGGCGGCGGGGATCCGGAACAGCGGGCTGGAGAATCTCTTGCAGCTGGGGAATCCGGAGGCGTATGACGATCCGAATCGCCCGCCGAGCATGTTCTTCTCGCCGAGCTCGAGCATGACCAATCAAGTGCAGCAAAAGGAGGTGAAGGCGCCGCCCGCGACGAGGGAGAGCGTGGCTGGGCCTTCTGGGACGGGGTTTATTGTGATGGATGGTTTCGTTAACTCAGCACATGGCGGCGCGGCGACGGTTCCGGGGGTGCCTTATTACGGCGGACAGGAACAACAGCATCAGCATCACTTACGACAGAGCTTGTGTCTTCCAGGAAGCGAGCAGCAGCCGCCGCCGTCGTCGTCACGGAGGAGCTTCGAGTACCAGAACTCAGCGGAGCGCTCGATGACACGCCCAGACTTCGCGAACACACAACCACCACCGCCGCCGCCGCCGCCGCGAACCCATCAGGTGCGCGCAAGCGCCGCGGGCCTCCAGCTGCAGATCCCGAGCGAGAAAGAGCTGGCGGTGGAGGACAAGATCTCGGACGAGGCGCTGGCGTTCGCGCAGGTGCCGATCCACGTGCTGGACAGGCTGTCTGTGAATCTTGTCGGGCACGTGTATGGGGCGTCGCCTACGGATAATCATAATCATCCGAGTTATACTACCCAGGCTGGTGGTGGTAATGCTTTCCAGACGACGACGGACCACGAGGACAGCGATGCTGCTGGGGATAGGAGCGATACGGCGTCGAGTAGCACGGCCCACACGGGGGGTCTTCGCGATAGCCATTTACATTTCGCGCAGATGGATCTGGCGAGAGTGCCTTCTGCTCCGCCGACCTCGCATCCGCAATCCCAGGCAACGACTCGCTGTCATACACCCATCGGTGGTCACCACCAGCTCCAACAGTACTCCTCCTCCTCCGCGCCGCAGCAGCAGCAGCAAACACTACTACACCCAACCTCATCATCATCCGCCGCCGCCGCCGCCGCCGCCGCCCCCTCCCAAGCACCCTCCTCGCAGTCCCCCGCCCTCCTCTCGACCACCATAGTAGCGCGGTCCCGGCCCTCCTTCACCTCCGCCCGCTCCGCGCCCGACCTCCCCTCGTCGCGTCACCATCGCTCTTCGCCGCCGTTGGCTGCCGGCCACAGCGGGCTACGCACGGTGGACTCCATGTCGACTATGCAGACGACGACGACCACGATGGGGACCCGCACGCCGCTGCTGCCGTATGATGTGCAGAAGCCGTTGCCGAGGGCGCCGTTGGTGTATATACCGGGGTATCCGGGCCCGTTTGTGAAGAAGAAGGTGGTTGTGGTGGGGAACTTTAGCTGTGGGAAGACTTGTCTGATCACGTAGGTGGTTTTGTGTTTGTGGGGTTCTTTCGTGTGTACAGTATGTGTGGGTTTGGCTGACTGGATTTTGGTGATGTAGGCGTATGGCGAGGGGACAATATCCTATGGTAAGACTCCCTTTTCTCACAGGTTTTGGTCGACTCCTGGAGCAGATCTTATACTGATACAACGCAGACGAAAGAAGACGACATGCGCATCACCGAGACCATTAAAATCGCCGTCGACGAGACGCCCATGCAAATAGCCTTCTGGGACATCCGTGGTGTCGACTACGACCCGTCATGGCTGCACAACGCCCATGTGGCGCTGGTGTGCTTTTCCGTGAACATCGGCTCGACCGACTCCAAAGGAAAACACCTAGGACGGGTACTTCGCCCTCCCCCCCCTCTTTCTTCCCATACTTAACTGTCCCATTCACTGACTCCCCTCCTCACTTCAGTGGGTCGCCGAAATAACGCGCAACTGCCCCGGCGCCGCGATCCTCCTTGTCGGGCTCAAGTCCGACATCCGCTTCCACGCCAAGTCCGTCGAGAAGCTCGCGCGCACGGGCCGCGCGCTCGTGACCCCCGAGCAGGGCGAGCAGTTCCGCGAGAACATCGGCGCCATGCGCTACGTCGAGTGCTCGGCGCGCACGGGCGAGGGCGTGCAGGACGTGCTCGGGGAGACGGCGCGCGTGGCGATGCAGGTGCGGCGGCTGAGCGAGATGCGGGCGCTGGCGGCGGCGGCGGAGAAGGGGCAGGGTAATAGTGAGCCGGGCCAGCAGGGCCAGCGAGCTCGTGAACGTCGTCGTGGTGGTGGGGGGGCGAGAGGAGCGGAAGCGAGTGGGAGTGGCAGTGTGAGGAGTCGGCCGTTGTCGAGGATAGGGAAGTTCTTTGGGTTGAATGGGCAGGAGGAGGGGCACAAGTAGGTGATGGTGCAAACCGGTCAAAACTCATTGGCGTTCTTTTATATATATAAAAAAGACTACCGCGGGTATACCCTCTCAAAACGCCCAGACTCCCTCCCCATGCAAATTTCCCCCTTTCCACAATCCCTCACACCTCGACCAACATCCCCTGAGGCATCTCCCCCGCGCCATTCCCTGTCCTCCTCCTCCGCTCCCTCCTCCTAGCTATTCGCCCCTTCACGATCCTCGTCCCCATCTTCGCCATCACATAGAAAAGTACCCCGAGCACGCAGCCCACGATGAAGCCCGCGCCGAGCTGCACCGTTGCCGGCTGGTTGCCGATCACGTCCGCCGATGCTGATGTGTCTGTGTCTGTGCCTGAGCCTGTACCGTTGCTGGTGCTGGGGCTGGTTTGATCGTTGTTGGGGTTTGTGTTGGTGGTGGAAAGGGGTCCGTGAGAGCCGTCTTCGGGGACGTTGGTGTTTCCGTCGCCGGGGGACGCTGTGGCGGCGGCGGCGGTGATGGTGAGGAGGTTGGCGAGAAGGATGAGGAGGTATAGCGGCGGGTGGTGTGTGGTCATATCTGTGTGGCTGGCCTTGTGGCCTTGTGCCTTCTCGCAGCCTTATTTCGGCTGCCGCGGGTTCTGCTGTCTGATCTTTGGGCGATGATTGCTGGATGCCTCAAGTCGACTTTTTAGAGGATCTTCGAATCACTGTCTTTTCTCTAGATTTCCGTTTCGGATCTAGTCGTCGTCTAGCTCGTCCTTTACCCCTTCGCCACCAAAACCCACGGTCTCGATATCCTTTTCTCAAATTGCTCCGGCCGTTGGCTCTATCCTTTTCGCGCTACTTTCTTTGTCTCTCGCTATCTTGGGTAAGATGTCGTGAGTGACGGGCACCTGGGGATCCAACCACCTACCGACCAACCAACCAACCAACCACGAATGGATGGTGGGACCTCGTCAAATCTTCTCTCGGTAGCGATCGTCCCACGCGATTGCAACCTGCGGAGTCCAGACTAAGTAAGGCTAGTGGGCCTGTGGTGGTGTCGTTTTGTGCCCCAATGCAGGTTGGTGCACGTGTGTGATGTTGGCGGTATATATACAATATCACAAATCCGGGGCCCGAATGCTTTGTGAGTTCAAAACGCAGGGAGCGTGGAATGTGCTGCGATCTTTGCAAAGGAAGAACAGAGTTCGCAAGGGAGGATTCTGCCGTAATACCGCAGATAAAGGCGATGACTATATCCTGCACACTCAGGAGGCTGTGAAAGAAAAACGCCCGTGTCGCACAAAATACGTCGTAGGTGTGACGCCGCCGCCAAACATCATTGTATCGGGAAAGGGAGGCTTAAGTTTTAGCTCGCTCGCCCGTTTGGGGGCTGGAACTGTCGAAGCTTTTATATGTGTATACAAAGTAATTACCTTCTTACATATATGTGCTTACTGGTACTGGACTTCCCAGGCTTATTCTCGAAGAGTCGTGTTACCGCAAAACAGTCAGACGCACGCGGTCAGACCGGCGGTGCAACTGCCCGCCGATTGACTCACCATCACGGTGCTACCGTGTGTGTGTGTGCAAGCGTCTGACAGACGCGGGAAGTTACGCAGGCTGACACTATGGGGCAGCGGCGACTCTGAGTGATGGGTTCAGTGTATCTGCGAAGCCAGAAAATGGCTCGGAGTGTGTGCGCGTGCGTGTGTGTGTGGGGGGGGGGCGGGGGGTGAGGATCTATTGTCTGCCCAATTCGTCCACGCATACTTAGCGGGCGGGACTCACGTGCATTGCTTCCAGCCTTGTTGGACTTCCTATGTCACAGCGATATATCGTGATCACGTCCTACTTTCCGCTAGCCATATTAGAATGTCTAGTATGCCCAAGTCCCTCGAACTTGTCGCTGCATGTTACAGGACGGTAGAACCTTGAGTGGCAGCCATGCAAGCAGAACGCCATGCTTCAAAGCGCCCGTTCGTGTGGTGAGACGAATTATATTCTAACTTTCCAGATTCCGTCACTTGTGCGCAATACGACATCATCGCTCAAGTCAAACAAAAAAAGGGCCAGTAAAGTCTCGACAAGATTGAAGGTGATGACGGAATTAGGCCTTCAAAGTTGATGAGATTCTCAGGCTACTCTGCCTTTCAAGCAGTTTGTGCGGTCTTTTTAGCACATTTCTACAACAGTGCAGTCTAAATGACCCAAACGGGACCAGTAGACCTGGGCATACTAATTACAGCCTATTGCAGCGGCTCGGGGGCAGCGCTGCAATTTAGCCTGTCGATCATGCAAGCCCGTCTCGACGGCGATCGTGGTTCGAGATGGGCGAGCCCCTCCTCACTCAACGACAAGTCTGCACGAAGTGTTACACAGGGCACCGTGCAGCACGAGGCCACAACGCCAGCAACGAATCAACGAACGTGACGATGCCCGCTCCGCCGAAGGCATGCTTGCGGGTGCAGGGGACGGCCATAGTGGACGCAGATGGTGAGAAGGTCATTCTGAAAGGGGTACGATGCGAACTCATAGCCATGCAATAACAGCCCGATAATGAGTGTCTGGAAGCTGACGAGAAGCGAACACCTAGACGGCCACAGGGGGCCATACCAATATGGAGAACTTCATCACGGGCTATCCAGGCCACGAGAAGGAGATGCGAGCTGCCATGCTGGAAGTTCTGGGTCCGGAGAAGTATACATTCTTCTTCGACAGGTTCCTGGAATACTTCTTCACCGCGGAAGATGCCAAGTTCCTGGCCTCGCTGGGTCTGAAGTTAGTACTGCCTCTTCGAGCACCTCCTCCACTTTCATTGGAAGAACCTGCTGATCCGTCTCTCCAGCTGCCTCCGCATCCCCCTCAACCACAGACACTTCATGGACGACGACAACCCCTCTGTGATCAAGGAGGAAGGATTCTCGCTGGTGGATAGAATTGTGGAGGCGTGCGCTAGCCAGGGCATCTACACCATTCTGGACATGCACACGTTCCCGGGAGGACAGAACCAGGGCTGGCATTGCGACTCGGGCACGCATAAGGCATTGTTCTGGGATTATATGGACTTCCAGGATCGGGGGATTGAGCTGTGGGTCGCCATAGCGAAGCGATATCGGGGGAACACATGGGTGAGTTTGACTGCCCGGCTGCTCATGAAGTGGACGAGGCCGTACTGATCTGGTGATGTAGATTGCTGGTTACAACCCCATGAACGAGCCGTAAGTAATTACACCTCCATAACGCCCCACAGCATCGTCTCGCCCCGATCGAAAACCACTTGTGGGTAACGGGACAGCGCTGACATCTGGCAGCGCGGATGTGAGCCAAGTCCGCCTACAGGCATGGTACAAACGGGTCGAGAAAGTCATCAGGGAAGTCGACCCGGAGCACATTCTCTTCCTGGACGGCAACACGTACTCAATGGACTTCTCGGCGTTCAAGGAGGTCCTGCCCAACTGCGTGTACGCCATGCACGACTACGCGACCATGGGGTTTCCAGCCGGTGATGCGTATGTCGGATCGCGCGAGCAGAAGGAGTTTCTTGAGCGGCAGTACCAGCGGAAAGTCGAGTTCATGAAAGCGAACGGTGTCCCGGTGAGTGTTATATTCTGGCGGAGAGTGCTGTCTGTTTTTCCAAGTGCAGCCAATTTTTTTTTTTGACACGAGGATCGTGCAGATTTGGAACGGCGAGTTCGGACCCGTGTACGCAGCCGAGAACGAAGAAAACCACGAGAAAATTAACAAGCAGAGATGCAACCTCCTTGGCCAGCAGCTGAGTATCTACAAGCAAGACAACATCAGCTGGAGCATCTGGCTGTACAAGGACATTGGTTTTCAGGGTGTGTCTATCCGCTCGACTCCCGACAAGACTGCTCAGCGATATTATGAGAGTCCTGCCCCCCCCCCCCCACCCTGCTGATAATGTGCACCCACAGGTATGGTGTACGCCAGCCCCGAGACCCCCTACATGCGCCTTCTGAAGCCCTTCCTGGAGAAGAAGAAGCGTCTGGGCCTGGACAAGTGGGGCCGGGACGACACCCATGTGGGCCACATCTATGAGCCCCTCGTCCAGCACATGCAGGCTGAGATACCGGAGAGGTTCGTGACCAAGCGCTATCCTCACCACTGGGGGCTGAAGGGCCACGTCAATAACGCGGTTCGGGAACTGCTCTTCTCTGAGATGCTCACGTGGGAGTTTGCGAGCTATTTCGAGGGGAAGACACTGCAGGAGCTGGACGAGCTCGCTGCGTCGTTCAAGGTGCGTTCTGGGGTGTGTGTGCGCTATGGTGAAGACGTAACACTGATGATGACTGACCGGTCTGGAAGCTCGAAAATTGCGTTTATAGGGACGGCCTGAACGAGATCCTCAAGCTGGACGCGGCATGCAGGGTTGAATTCCGAGAAACGATCCGGGGCTGACCACGTCGACACAATTTGGGATTCTAATTTTCTCGGTACAGAATATGGTTCTGGAATCTCACTCGGTACCGAGACCGTGGAACAAAGGCTGTGCCGCCATCTGGTCTCCTGACGCCCGTCGGCAGGCTCCTTGTAGGCTGGCTTGGCGGTGGAAACGAGAGCCTTGCTTATTACGGGTTACTCGAGCGGTCAGCGACGAGTACTCCGCAAATGCTTTCGAACACTTTGTGTTGGAGCCCTGGGGTGCTTTTCCCATGGTGTTCGCGATATCGAGCCGTTGCTAGACAGGCTGACCTGTTGCTGCACATATCCATCCCATCTGACCATGTTGTACGTACGCAAAGGTGAAATAGTCCGAACTTCCGGTAACATTCCGTTGAACCCTCTCCACAAGCCAAACGTTATAATAAAGTTCTACTGTAAGTTGTCAAGTCGTCGTCTCCATCGCGCCGCGGGAATTCCGGTTTGTGGGGGAACATCCGCTTTTGTGGGTCCTCCCACACTACACCAAAGATACTTTATCAGGAGGAACTTCAAATATCCACCTTCTGCGGGTCCCACTTCTGCGCGCCTCCACCAAAAAGTCCGGGGAAACATTCAACAGCTTGCGGGGAACCCTGTCTTGGCACCTTTTTTGCCAAGACTGGGAAACATGGATACCCTTGCAGCTGGGTACCGTGAGCCTGGCCCCCGTCTGGACTCTGTTGTCGCATGTGTGGTCGCGGGAGCCAATAACGAACAGCACGAAGCATATCATGCGGGCCTGTGAGGATGGCAGCTTGCGCGGATCGGATATGTGCCTTGGCCCTGGCATGAAGATGTTGGGGACCTGGATTATACCACGGTAGCAGTGCAATATCATGGTATAGGTAGCGCCTGCTGCCGTCCCCATTTCAGTCCTTTGTCGTCTCGTCTTCCCAAGGTTTTCTTCCCGCACTACTGTAGTAGACACCGCCGAGCATTCCAAGCTGGGGCTAAGTTGTTGACATTTGCTTGTTCTGCTTTGTTCCACAGTCTCTTAAACACGCGAATTTCTTGCCGGTGGGTGGAGTATTGTTTCGAAATAAACAGGTGCTGAGCTGCAACCATCCATTCGAGAGCGAGATCATGGCGTCCGATTCAGAGAAGGGCGAAATAAGTTACGCACACAATGATACCGGAACGGGTGTCGAAACCGCGGCGGAACGAGGCCAACTCGCCACAGACAAGTGAGCAAGCCATAGGCCCTCAACCCAGTGCATTCGACCAAATTGTGCAGTTGCTAATATGACCTGAAGGTATGGACAAGCGTTGGTCGAGTTTGATCCTAAGGCTGAGGCCCGACTTCGCCTGAAGATCGACTTCTATGTCGTCCCTACCGTGGCTATCTTGTATCTTTTCTGCTTCATCGATCGCGCCAATATTGGTAAGGCTATCTCCCAATCTCTGTCCTCGCCAGCCTTCTTTCAGGAAACGCTATAATTTGTGCGCTGTTGTGCAATACGGAACAACCATGACCCGCATACGGATCTTCAGGAACTCCATGGACACGAGCAGCATCCACTGACTTCAACCAGGAAACGCCAGACTCGCCGGCTTCGAGAAGGACCTCGGCCTGGTAGGCAACGACTACAACGCCGTCCTGTCTGTCTTCTACATCTCGTACATCCTATTCGAGATCCCAAGCAACATCGTGTGCAAACTCATCGGCCCCGGCTGGTTCCTCCCCATCATCTCCGTCGGCTTTGGTGTCTGCTCCATAGGCACCGCCTTCGTCAACACAGAAGCCCAGGCTTCGGGCGTGAGGTTCTTGCTCGGGATATTCGAGGCGGGCATGATGCCCGGCATTGCGTACTATTTAAGCAGATGGTACAGGCGCAGCGAGCTGGCCTTCCGGCTTTCTTTGTATATTGTTATGGCGCCCTTGGCTGGGGCTTTTGGTGGGCTGCTGGCTTCTGCTATTCTGCGGCTCCCGCACTTTGGTGGACTGCACACCTGGAGGATGATTTTCGGTAAGTTCTCGTGCGAAACTGTTCGCCATCGCGGGCTGTAACTGATCTTCATAGGTATCGAGGGAATCATCACGACTGGTCTGGGCATCGTAGCATTCTGTAAGTGGCAAATGTTCCCAGCTCAGCCCATCTTGACCCAGTCTGAGCACCCCGACTAACAATCGCCCCCTCTTCCCCCCCACAAAAGTCACCCTCACCGACCGCCCCGAAACAGCCCGCTGGCTCACCCAAGCCGAGAAAGACATGGCCATCGCGCGCGTCAAGTCCGAGCGCGTGGGCCAGACGCGCGTGCTCGACAAGATGGACAAGACCAAGCTGCTGCGCGGCATCCTCAACCCCGTCACGCTGTCGACGGCGCTCGTCTTCCTGCTCAACAACGTCACGGTGCAGGGGCTCGCCTTCTTCGCGCCGACGATCGTGCGCACCATCTACCCGACCGCGACGACCGTCACGCAGCAGCTGTACACGGTGCCGCCGTACGTCGTCGGCGCCGTCTTCACGGTGCTGGTGCCGTTCCTGAGCTGGCGGTTCGACCGCCGCCAGATCTTCATGATCTCGGGCTGCCCGCTGGTCATGGCGGGTTATGTGATGTTCTTGGCGAGCGAGGACAACCACGTGCGGTACGGGGCGACGTTCCTCATCACCATGGGCGCCTTCATGCTGGGCGCGCTCACCAACGCGCAGGTGTCGGCCAATGTCGTGTCTGATACTGCGCGCAGCAGTGCGATTGGCACGAATGTCATGCTGGGGAACATGGGCGGGCTGATCTCGACCTGGAGCTTCTTGGGCTGGGACGCGCCAAACTATCCTATTGGCAACGGGCTGAACCTCGCGACGTCCTCGACGGTGCTGATCATCACGACGTTGACGCTGTTCTGGATGAAGCGGGATAACAAGCACCGGGAGAGCAGGAGCGTGGAGGAGGAGCTTGCTGGGCTGACGGATGAGCAGGCTTCGGATCTGGATTGGAAGCATCCCTCTTTCAGGTGGCGTCCTTGAGCGTATTCTCTGATGTATCCTGGCTGTATCCTGGCTATATCCTGGCTGGTGCCTGACATCTCGTCTCATATATTCCTGGCGCGGGTTCTCTGCGTAGCATTTGCGAAATTTCCCTTGCGCTGTGGACAGGGCTCAAGTCTTAAAAAGCACGATCCTGGGAGTGGTGTCCTACTTCATCTATCACCGCAAGCGTTAAACTTTGTTCTCTGTTATGATACCAAATGAAGTTCTGGGTACTATAATCAACTTCATATTAATTCCTCGGAACGACGAGCCTAACTATATAGGGTTCATCAGGCTTTGCTTCCCAGGTGGGATGAAGCATCCACGGATTGCACCGTGAACAGGTAGCGGGCGCCTGGCCGTTCATGACCTTCCGAGGCTCTATCCGCGGTCTCTTTACCCACAAGTCGTGGACAGCAAAGTGACGGGATGAAGCAGTCCAATTTCACAATCTCTATTCACCGCACGTCTATATCCCCCTCCACATCTACTTCGAGCCCAGATATTTCGACCCCGTCTGCTCTTCATGCAACTGGTGCGACGTCTGCACGCCCTCCTTCCTCTTCACAGCCGCCAGAGCGCCTCCCGTGTTGGAATTCGGCCCGCCGATTTGGGTGTCATTTTCGATCTGATAGTTCGCGATGGAGCGGGGGTTGAAGAAGCTGCCGCCGACAACCACGACTGTCAGGCCGGCTGCGACGATGCCGGCTGCCTGCCACGCTGTGCTCCTGTTCGATCTTGTGTCATTAGCGTTGTGTGCTTTCTTGCGGTGGCAGAGGCGAGGTCATGTCCAGTGCAAGGAAGGGAATATATCAGACTGAAACCTGCTCTCAACTGCACCAGGAGGACTTGCGGGATTGTGGATTCCTACGTACTTGTCTGTGCGTTTTCTCTGCGCGGGATTTGGTGATTCCTGACCGTAGGGTCCTCCGAGGTCGTCCTGGTGCTTGTCGTGTGGTGGGATGGCGTAGGCTGCTCGCTGGGCTTGGGCGAGGGGCTTTTGTGCGTGCCACAAGCGGCTTGCTCTGAACGGGGTTGATGCAGCGCATCGAGACGCAGCTGCGCCACGAAGAATATTCAATCTTGAAGTTGACATTATGAGTGTGGGTTTATAGAGCGGATTTCGAAGCCTAGAAATTTGTAGGAAAGGGAGAAAGCAGACGTCCAAAATGCTAGGATGCTATAACGTCTACGTACTTGCGGCTGATATCATTCTTGAGCCGAAAAATGAACGGGTCATGATGCAATCAGGTCGAGACTAAGGAGCGCCACTAAACCGCTGATCAGGGTCCAGTCAGAGAAAGAATAAGAAATGCTAGTAGGCATCTAGGTTCATGAGCATCTTTTAGTGGCGGCACTAGATTATTCTGGCAGCCGTGCATGGGAATTCTCAAATCCCACATGTCCAGATGACTGCAGATGTTGCATGGAATTTGAAATTTTCCCTTTGTACATACCTACTCGTTTTCCCTGTGCACTCAGATGCATAGCTATCTAAGATCTGACTACCACAGTGTATCCTTCCAGCCAAGACAGCAATATTTGATAGCAGACGGCGCTACACATATGCGCAGACGGTCGGGTCAGATCTGCTCGTGAGGGAACCTTGGAACCATGTTCACCTCCTGCCTAGGTGGGCACACCGGGACACAGAAGCACCAGCTCCATTGCTGGATGGATATGAAGCGTGTCACTAATGAACAGGAAGTATAAAGATACCTTTCACTAGTGACTAGGATATGGACAGATATTGGTGTTGAATTTAGTGTGTGTCTGTGAATTCGCGATAGCCAGCAGGTGGCTGTTTGCGCAGGAAAAGGGCCCAACCACGTCAGCCAAACGATCTCCAGAGTGAGCCCTTCTGACATCACATAAGACCGAAAAACAAAGGCAAAAAACAAGGACGAATTGGCAAAACGAAATGCCTCGGGAACTCAACAGATTTAGATGCCTACCGTCCGGAGGGTACCAATTAACGGTCCCCCAGCTTGAGACCCGCAGTCGAACCCAAGGGCTCCTGTCAGACTAGAGAACGGTACCATAAAGTCTACCGCCAGACCCATTACGCCAGGAAACCTGGGATGCTTACATGCCCGTTCAATCGCAATTGCAGTATTTAAGTGTAGCAAAATCGCCTTTTTGGTACTGCTTAGGTATGCCTCAAGTCTACCCGCCCGCCGGACCCCTGCCCGCAAGCCAGGGGCCGGTCTCTGACAGCGCACAAAATAACACCGTCAACGATTTAATTCAAATTTAAATCCCCACCCTTGTAACAAGAGGTGAGATTGTTATGTTCGTCCATTCAAGGTTGAACACAAGCTTCTAGGCTTGTCTCACTGCACTAGTTCCGTTTCTCGCGAGTGTGCGGCCCCCTGTGCGGATGGTGTCGATACTTGCGCTTCCCGGCGAATTTAACCGTGCCGAGGCGTCATGTAATCAATCACGCCTTATCAGTTTTTAGACCTGCAGTGGAGCCGCCGGCGGTGTCGGCGTTGCCCAGAACTTGGACTCAAAAGTCTGTGAAAGCATGCCGTCCCCCCATTCTCTAAAAAAATCGGGCGGTGCATCTGGGTTCAGGAACTCTGGAAAACACCTCTCTTCATCCAGCGTCACTGTTCCCATCACAACCATCACCGCAGCATGGACGAAACAACGCCCCTCCTCCTGGTCCCCTCCATCCCAGACGAGGACCGCCACAAGCCCGTCCCCACAAAGGACCTCGTCGACTTCGACCCCAATGGCGACCCCGAGAACCCGCAGGACTGGCCTACGCCCTACAAATGGGGCATCGTCGCCCTCCTCGCCGCCATGGCCTTCACCGTGACCTTCACCTGCATCTCCGTCGTGCCCATCGCCAACATCATCGTCGACGACCTCGAGCACGGCCACGGCTCCAGCGAGGCCATGGTCCTCATGGTCACCATCTGGGAGCTCGGCGAGGCCGCGGGGCCGCTGTTCATCGCGCCCCTGTCGGAGCTCTACGGCCGCTACCCCGTGCTCAACGCCGCCAACGTGCTGTTCATCGCCTCCACCGCGCTCTGCGCGCTGGCCCCGACCGCCCCCGTGCTCATCGCCGGCCGCGCCCTCACCGGCGCCGCCGTCGCGTCCAACGTGCTCAGCCCGGCCATCGTCGGCGACCTGTTCCCCGCCGACCGCCGCGGCGCAGCCATGTCGCTCATCCAGCTCGCGCCGCTGACCGGCGGCGCGGTCGGCCCCGCCATCGCCGGCGCCATCGCCCAGGGCTGGGGCGGCTGGCGCGTGTGCATCTGGCTGTCCGTCGCGCTGGCCGTCGTGCTCGAGGTGCTCTTCCTCGTGCTGTTCCGCGAGACGTACAAGGTGCCCATCCTCAGGCGCAAGGCGGCGCGGCGGCGCCGCGAGACGGGGAATGCGGCGCTGCGCTGCGCGTTCGACTTACAGAGTGGTGAGGCGCGCAGCTGGCGGCTGATTTGGGACTCGGCGCTGCGGCCGTTTCTGGTGTTTAAGAGCAGCTTTGTGCTGCAGATTTTGGCGTTTTACGGGTCGTTTTTGTTCAGCTATTTTTATGTCATGAACACAACGCTGCCTTCTATTTTGCAGGATTTCTATGGATTTACGCCTGTTGAGATTGGGTTTACATTTGTGACTTTCAGTGAGTCTCCTGAGTACATGGATATTGCATATAGGCATTTTGCTAACCTTCACCAAGGCGTGGGCTCCGCAATCGGCGTAGCCATCGTAAACAACCTGCTCGACAGGATCTACGTCCGCCTACGCGACGCCAACGACGGCATCGGCCTGCCCGAATACCGCCTCCCGCTCGTAGTCGCCGGCGCGTGTCTCTTCCCCCTCACCGTCGTCATGTACGGCTGGGCCGCGCAGCTGCAGCTGCACATCTCCGTCCTGCTGCTGTCGATCGGCCTCATGGGCCTGTTCCTGATGCTGAGCTTCGTCCCACTCATGGCGTACGTCGTCGATGCGTTCGGCCTGTACTCGGCGAGCTCCATCACGGCGCTGATCGTCACGCGGTGTCTGATGGGCACGTTCTTCCCGCTGGCTGCGCAGCCGGCCGTGCGGGCGTTTGGGTACGGCTGGGGCATGTCGCTTTTTGCGGCTGTTAGTGTGGTGACGATACCCATTCCTGTGCTGGTGCTCAGGTATGGCCAGAAATGGCGGGCGTTCTCGAAGTACACGAGAGATTGAGATCGGCCGCAGCACTGGACGACGGCAAGTGTGACTCTTTGGCAGACGATGAGGTAGTGTGCACCGGTTAGTCTCGAGCCATCAAATCTGTTCGCCACTTGCAAGGAAGCGAAATCTCTTCGAAGTGTAGCACCGCTTGGTGCTCCGGTCATCATTCCAAGGTTGTTTTCACGGCGCATTGAGGAAAACGTGGATAGCATTATACTCATAGAGTGCAATAGACTTAGATTTTCGCCAGAACGAAACGAAACGGCCGCTGCTTCTCGCTACTCTCGATCTCCTTAACGCTCTACACCAGCACTAGAGTTTCGCCTTGTAGCCTGTGTCCCGCGACCTGCTGGGCCCTGGCAGTCGTTCTGCTCATTAGTCTTTCTGCTCATTAGTCTCGCATCTTTAATCTGCACTTGAGCTGAGTTACACCTGATCTTGATCTGCACATCTTTCATGATCTTATCGCTCCTGCTCTCCATCTCGGTGTCGTCTGTGTCATCCGGGATGATCTCGGGTGACCAGCATCCTGGGCAGTTGTGGTCGTCATCCTCTTCAGAGAGTGCTCCCTCTCCTGGGGTGTGTCCGCCACCTGAGCCTGCTCCCATCATCGCATGAGCGAACAATGCCTCCCACTGCTCCCGCTTGGCATGGAAAATACGGCCCTGTGGCATGGGCAAGATGTCCTTGCGGCTGGCCTGACCGCCGCATGCCTCTTCCGTGGCAAAGCAGAGACTCTCGGAAGCGGACCGAAGGCGTTCTTAGAACTCATAAACCTGGATGGCAAAGACGGCCAATATCAGCAGGGTCACCAACAGCATCGCAAAAGCAGCGAGCTTCCAGTCTTTGGCGGGATCCTCAGCCTTACGGAGAAGAGCCTGGGTTTGAGCGAGCTTCATGTCCTTGATGGCCAACACGCACTTCAATTGAAGAATCTCGAGCTGCAAGCTCTCAATCTTGGCGTCTAGTTCCGCAACCTCCGCGTTCTTGCTCTTCAGCAGGTCATCGTGCTTCTTCTGCTTCCCGCATCGTCTGCGCCATGAGTCCGCACAGATGGCTCAGCGTGGAGAGCACACCCAGCTGCGGGGCTTCCCCCTCGTGCAGAATGAGAAGCGCCGAGTCCACACCACGGAGCCAGGCCACGAATTCCTGGCCTAGCGTTAGGACTCCCATCATGTCGCGCTGCATGGCAGGTGGAATGTGTTGCGTTGCGGTGATTACATGAGCATGAAGCTCACTTAGGGCGGCGGGGGCTGCATCGTTTACTCCCTCAAGAGTGGTCGAAGTATACTCCACAGCTAAACACTGACATATCTCCCAGCTGGAGATGATGTTTTGAAGCAGATGCGGCGACTGCCTTGTGTTTAGAGGCGCTTGTATGAAGTTTGAGATGGGAGAGTTTGACTGCTGCGAGTGAACTTTGTTGATGATGTGGGCTGCGACTCGCTCCACGTAGGTTATGAACGCGCATCGATATCAGCATCCAACCCTCTGGGCCCGCAAATGTTTTGAATATGGGAGTAATCGAGAGATATTTACCTGGAAAATCTTCTACAAATCCGGCCAAAAGCACGTACGTTGCCAGCGTGGGCTTTTTCATCAACTCGAGATTCCTGTGGATTTCGTGGACTTCGCGTCGGAGACATGTGTTGACAGTGTCCTCGAACTCTTTGGTTTTCTTTTGGACATTCGCCTTCGCACCTTCAATTCTTGTCTGGGCAGTGTATGTGGTCTGTTGGAAAAAGGCCTTGAAAGACTCCGCTGGGAGACCTCGATGTCAGTCGCCCGGGCTGTTCCTCAGAAACGTGGTTCCGATTGTAAGCTCGGTCACATAATTACTCACAGAAACTAGGAGGGTCCAGCCAACTCATACTGAGGCATACACAGTCCAGGACTGCCATGTATAGCTGCTCTGATTTGGTACGCAAGTCAGGATCAAAGCTGTACAGCTCGATGTTGGCCTTGGTATGTTGTGCCCGCTCTAACAAGCTCTCAAAAAGCTCGAGGATGTTTTCCCTGTGCTTCTTCTTTCGTAAAGCCGTCTATACAATTGTTAGAAGATTTATGGGTAGGAACTATACAACAGATTATGCCTGTCCTCACATTGTAAGCCAGCGTCAAACCTCCCGATAGAAGAGATGAGTAGCCCCCGTCGGGCACTAGCGCGAGGAGGAACTCGAGCCAGCAACTACTCATAACATTTTCGGCTGCGTGGTCCAGGACCTCGAGACTGAAGGGTTTCCGACGCCAATTATGTCTCCGATCCTGATGCCGCTTGTAGGCCTCCCAAGCTTGTGCAGATTCACGCTGTAAACCGCCCCATGAGCTGTTGGCGAAAGCTTGTGCAGCTTGGATATCGTCGGAGCGCCGGAGGAATTCGGCAATAGATACAGAGAACTCCTGTATATAAGTCTCGAGTCTGTATTTACGAATCAGTTGGCAGTGACCACCCGGGCATTAGGATAGCGCAGGAAATGTTGTCAACTGCCTGCGTTGATGCCTTCATCCGTTCCAGAGGCGGAGGACTTGGTAGCCGGCCGTCGTAAGCCAAGTACCACTCTCGCGCTTGATCAATTTCCTCATCGCTAGGATTACGCAGCTCTGGCACATGGATACCGGCTTCAGTAGAGAGAAAGTTGGGAATGGTGCTGGAATCCATGACTGCTCACATGAGCATGTCCAAACGTCTCCAAACGTCTTCCAAGGTGGTAGCCCTAATATCCATGAATCTGGAGCGATGATAGCACCGTGCTTATATTGTCTGGCATCTGCATTCAGTCTGGGTATGCTTATCGTATTACGTACTTGGTAGCCTGCCCACTTGCAGTATTTCGCATTGGTGGCCACGGCCCACGGGCCGGGCAACACCTCAGTGCTGGTGGTTCGTGATCATGATAACATCCTCTTCTGCCCCTCTTCTCGGGCCCCGTTCCCAGGCTCGTGGGCACTTCTGCATGACGCTTCTTAATTGCAGAGACGGCTCGATTTCCTTCTTTGAGTGACTTGGACAAATCACGGTTGTTGAGCGGCCAGCAGCTGACATTGTATATGCATGTTAATCAATGATCTTGCTTTGTGTTACCCACACAACGCCGCTGATTCCTGGACAATTCGAGCATCCCGTGCCGAGATATCGTCGTGTTGTTGTCAGGAAGACCTGCCCGTCAGGCTCATTCGATGCAAACCTTGGAACTGAAGGGGAGGCGCGGAGGAGAGTAGGTTTTGATGAACTTATTATCTGTAGACTGGTTCGGGACCGTCCTGGATCATCTTAGATAATAACATACCACTCCGTTTCCCCATACAGACTATTAGACTTTCCATACCCCTAAGTCAATTGTGAACAGAACACAGCCCCGTCCCATTTCTATTCATCTGTCCTCTTCTACATCTGCAGGGCTTCCAAGTTGCGGTTTTGACACACCGCGGCGTAGCCATTTTCCAAGGGGATTTCTTGGCCTTCTCACTTCTCAAGGGGCCGCGACAGCCCCGTCGGACGTCCCACTCATGGATTCACCTCAGCCAGAGCAGATGGCTGCTGAGGCTCAGCAAGACCTCAAGATCATCTCCGAAACATTGGAAGGGATCGAGCCACTGGAAAATACCTTGGAGAGGATCTCGGCTTTGTCAAAGTGGCCAGAGGAAGTTCAGAAACTCACACAATCATTCACAGACGAGCTGGATCGACTCAGAAAGCTGCGGGTGTTGCTGGAGGCGAGGGTCAACTATGATTCCGGCATTTCTCCTGATGACGAAACTGCAAGTGATGGAACGGGCGAGAAACTAGAGGCTGAGCAAGAGCCCAGATCGACTTTAGCCCTGAAATTCTGTACAGCTGCCACCATGCCACCGTTTGCCGAAATTGAACGAACCCACCCGGCGATCTACGTCTTGAGCGACCAGGCAAGCGAAGATTCTACTCAACAGCTGAGGCACACCAGTGGCGAGACAAAGGAACTTTCTCCCATCCGACACGAGCTGCCGGAGTTTATTGTGATAGCGTCAGTGCGTCTTTTGACGTATATCGACTACACAATCTACGACGGTACTTTTTCCCACGGCCCGGCTGAAACGCACTTCATAATTCAGCGGCCCTTCAAGATCCTGACCTTCTTCAATGAGGAGATACGAAACCACCTCGTCAATCTCGAAGAGCAACGCCAACGAATCCATGGCATGACGGAGGAAGAGTACGACGAGATCTGGCGACAGAGTCCCCCATCCGACGACGATGTTCCTCGCGGGCCTGAACTACAGGCCACCCTGAACACAGATGTGTCCGAGCTCACAGGTCTGATCAAAGATATCCGAATCTTGATCAAATTCATGGAACTCTATATCACACCATCTTGGGCCACTTCCACCAAGCCTCATGATCGCGTCTACTTTTCTGATCTCTGGTACACGTTCCCTGCCGGATCGCTCATCTACATCAAGGATAAGAAATTCCCTCAGAAGATCTTCAAGGTGATTCAGAGATCGGGAGGTAAGCTCCCATGGCTTCAGCCGCCTCGGGACAGCAGTATACAAACTCCGCTTCCCCGGAAGGCCACCAAGTTTGTTATTGATTGTTATTACATCGACTTTGATGGCAGCCGGTACATCCCTGTCTTCCATCGCATCACCATCGCCCCTTTCGACGGCCTGCAGCCTGTCACCAGCCTTTCCACATATCCACTTCTTGCAGCCGAATCCGCAGGAGACATCGATACTGAAGCACATCGATACTGAAGCCATGGTGGGTCGAGGCATGTCATTCATAGAATGTACAAGACCTACCCATCAAGACTATACAGGTAGAAACGTACTTCAAAAGCCCACAGGTGAAGGTCTGGTATCCAGCAATACTGAAGCACTCGACAACTCCAACGCTTCGAGATACTCGGAATGGATTGACAGCGAAGTCATGGTGGATATGGAGCGCGCTTTCCACGCTGTACCCTCATGGCGACCGATCCAATCGGACTTCAGTCCTAACAAAGAAGACCTGAATCTATCTACCTTCAAATTCCGATAGAGACGAGATCTGGGACCGAAAAACAACCGAACAAATGATAGCAACTCAGGAAGAGAAGTGGCATACCTGGGATCGGGATCATCCACCCACGGAGCGCGAGGACCTGCTTCTGCTTCCCGGTCGTGTCTTTGCGTTTGTCTTCCGGACTCGCAAGTGGGGTACGAAACTTGTTCACTTTCAAAAAAAAAACTTCTATGAATCTAACAGTAACAGCGGGACTGAACAGAGGCTGACTTGATCCAAAACAATGTAGCTTGTCTTGAGCCGGGGAAGGGCACTGTAGACGAGCCAATGCTTCGAAAGAGACAGCCCCGAACCGCGCCGTGGGACGAGTTGGAGTTACCACCCGGACACAAGAACCTTGTCAAATCGCTAATCGAGTCTCCTCTACATGGAAGCACCGCCAGGGAACTACACTTTAACCTTGTCCGAGCCAAAGGTAGCGTCGCCTCTTTGCTACCGCCCAGGAATAATGAATTACCAAAGTTTCATCAGTACCAACTCTAACTGTTCTCATGACAGGCGAAGAAGTCATCATACTCTTACATGGAGTTCCAGGTGTAGGGAAAACCTTTACGGCCGGTAAGCATTGTGCAGATCAACGTGATGCTTTCTGTTGAAATAGGTGGGGGATCTAAAGAGTGTTGAATTCGTATATAGATCCAAAAGATTAATAACTATTTCTCGCAGGACCACCTCAATATATATAGCCCACACGATCCTCACCAAAAGCAACTAACTCCTCGAGAGGCACAGCCGGAATATCCGATTCCTCTTATCTAAAGAGGCCGTCCTCGGAAGCCCAAATACCCACAACGGCGTCTATTATTTCCGCACACCGTACTGGAACTATCGTGGTTTCCTAATCGGGAGAACCGGGGCATTCTCAACACTTTCATAACATGGCGTTCATTAACACGATTATAGAATGTGCCGCTGAGGCGAACAACAAGCCATTGCTTCCCATTACTTGCGGTTCGTACACCAATTTCTCCTTAAACCTTCATCTGATACGCACTTACTAGCAAAATTTGTCAGGTGATCTTGGTACGATTCCCAAGGAAGTCGAAACCAAGCTCGTGGAGGCTTGTCAGCTAGCCCAATTGTGGAACTGTGTGCTATTGCTTGACGAGGCCGATGTGTTTCTTGCACAACGGAGCGAGCATGACATACAGCGCAATGCCCTGGTCTCCGGTGAGTTTACACATTGTCGAAAACTCATACCTCTCTTCCACACATCATGCGTGTGCCAGTCTGGTCAGCAAATTCCGTCCTTGCTAACATGCTGTTGACCCGCCGAGTCTTCCTGCGCGCTCTCGAATACTACGAGGGAATTCTGGTTCTCACGAGCAATAGGGTGGGCGTGTTCGACGAGGCTATCAAGTCTCGTGTGCACATGGCACTCTATTATCCTCCCCTCGGGTGGAAGTACACCAAGCGCATCTGGGAGACGCACTTGTCCAAGGTAACCAAGAGTGGTCTGGTCGATTTCAACGCAAAGGAGCTTCTCCATTTTGCCGAGGACTTTTTCGAAAAGCAGGTGATGCCGGGTTCCAAAATTGGACCTGTTTGGAACGGACGACAGATCCGCAACGCCTTCCAAAGCGCTGTGGCCCTCGCAGGTTACGGGCACACGGGCACCGGAAAGATCAAACTCACCAGCGACCACTTTGACAAAGTGTACCTGGTTTCCAACCAGTTCAACAACTACCTCTGGAGCATCCAGAGCAAGACAGATTCTGACAAGGCGTCACGAACCCCTCTAACCCACATCTCAACCTGACGCTGCAACAGCATCAGACCTACCAGCAACAGCAACAGCAACTCCAGCACCAACAGCAAGAACAGCCGCAACATCAACACTTACAGCATCAACAGCAAGCTCAAAGTAACTGGCCCTAATGCGCCAACAAGAGCAAAACAGCAGATGCTGTGGGGGACATCGTGTTTCTAGCTAGGTAGATATATCGCCAGGTTTATTCAATCTTATTACTTGTATACACCGTATAGACAACATGAATGGAATCAAGAGCTCCCTGATGTTCGTAACGTGTCACGCTTCACCGTGCGTTGCTTTTAAGTTGCTCAGGTGCAACATTCCCACACCACTCCCAACACCTCCTCCCCAGCGGGCACTTGAGTAGCGAGCGTACCCCTCTAAGCACCAACCTTCCCCTTAATCCAATCCGCCGCAGTCTGCACATCAGACCCATACCCCAAATGGCCCTGGGCACTCGCACTCGTCGTGCCGCCCGCCGCCGGGCTCGACGCCACGCCCGCAGAGCACACGCTGTCGCCCGTGGCGCAGAACGACTTCCAGTCCTCGGCGCTCGCCAGCTGCTTGATCGCCGTGCCGACGAACGGGTCGCCGAACGTCACGCACGCCTTGACGCCCGCGGCCTGCGCGGCGCTGAGCGCGCCCATGGTGTTGTGCACCAGCATCGCGCCCTGCGAGTAGCCCGCGAGCACGACGCGCGTCGACGGGCACTTGGACAGCGCGGACTGCACGTCGGCGATCATGGCGGCCGAGCCAGTGCCCGCGCCCGTGGCCTCGGACATTATGCCGGCGGCGTCGGCGGCGTAGTCGACGCCCTGATGGGGAGGTGTTAGCACAAGAGATGGGAGATATTTTACTGGGAACGTTAGAAGGGTGGCGGCTTACCTGGACGGCGACATCGTTGTTGAGGCCTGAGTTCAGGGCCGAAGCAAGGCCCGGCCCGACAATGGTGCCCATGTTGCCGGTCTCGGTCGTTCCACGCGCGAAAATCAGAGTAACGCTCTTGCAGGCCCCGCTTAGACCATCCTCGGTGGCAGACCCGCCTAGCAGCGAGCCAAGACCCGAGGAAGTGGTGCTGCCGGTGGTGGTGGCACCGGTAGCTGCAGCCGAAGACCCCGACGTCGTGCCCGTGCCAGTGAGCCCTCCTCCTAGGCCGCTCAGGAGCGAGGCGAGCGACGAGCTGCTCGAGGTCGTCGATGTTCCCGTGCCGCCGCCGAGGAGGCTCTGGCGGCGCAGACGCTTGGAGGTACCCGTGCCGCTCCCGCTCGTCGGGAGGCCGCTCAGGATACCGCTCGCGGCACCCCCGGTGGAGCTTGAGCCAGCTAAGCCGCCCAGCAGACCGCCTAGGATAGAGCCCGAGCCGTCGGAGCCGCTGAGTCCAGTCGCCGCGCCGGTGGGGAGGGCAGAGGGAACGGAGCCGCTGAGGATAGCATCTGGGTCGGATGGGGTGCCGGTGCTTGTGAGCTGCCGAGACTGCTGGCTGCTCAGGGGAGCAGCTGCGGCGGTGGCGGCGAGGAGGGCCGCGAGGAGGGATTTGGTGAGCATCATGGTGTCAAGTGAGAGTTGGAACTTGGGGATCTCGAAAGGAGGAAAGAGTGTAAGCCTCGGTCCTGCAAAGTGCGGTATTCAAAAGAATGTGGTTATTGCTGATGAGCGAAGGAGTAAAGAAGTTGGACTGTCGGATGGCTCTCCAGAAAGCTATTGGGTCAAGCAACCAGAGGTGTTCACAGCCTTTATAGACGGCCCTCACGCGCTGTACGGTCACCTGGAGCCCTTGACTATGTAACCATCAACACACATTTTAGGAATACAATCACCAACCGAATGCCCGAGCTTCGATGTTGAGATGCGATTGGCTTGACGATCGTCGACATATAGTAGAGGCGCACATTCCTCGCCGTCTCCTTGACACAGTGGCGTGATACCCTTCATCAACATCATCCGTGCTGCCCGGCCAGAGTGAGTGATGGCTTCGGTACTGGGAACCTTGGAAGTCACATCTAGATGACTTCGGGGTGGAGCACTGTTCTCAGGGTTGCGTGTGGAATGATGGTCTTCACTGGGTGCAGATAGACGTCAGCATGAAATGTCAATTGCTGATTGAGTTGTTCCTGACATTTCGGTGAAGTACCAGAGTAGGGATCAAAGTAATTAACCAGATGCTATAATCATGTTGCCGCACGGGCATAGAGACTGACCTTTGTGTATTACCACCGAAATCTCCCCGGTCAAAGTGCTTGAATTATACTGCCCAAGTGTCCACATGACTTCTTAAAAATGGGGCAATTGGTCCTCTGTTTTGTCATCTTGTATTACGGAAGCTCACAGAACTTTAGACGCCTGGGCGCCAACAAAGGGTGTGATGCAAAGCACTTGAGGTGACTTCGATGACTTCTGCAGATGGATTGAACCGGGACCGTCTCGAAATTGAGGTGTCACAAGCCAATTAATCTGACAACCTTTGATTCAGATGCCACTCAACAAAACATGGAGCCATTGGTGGAATGGTGAAGACACGGCCCAGGTGGACTGCCAGAGACCCTGACCTTTGACTCAGCGCACGGTCACGGTACAATTAATCGAACAGTGACCACTGCAAACATGACTTTCTATCGCCGCCCAGATGTTTACTAGCCGAGAGAACGAGCCTAGAACGTGCATAGTGCATAGCCCTGAGCGACGTCTGGAGGCCCTTTGGCGAGTGGCCGTGCCGCCCAATCCCGTTCAGGGACCACCAAAAACTGTCGTCTACATCCCTTCTATAGCGCATTTGCTACATTTGACTTGCTCAAATTAAGGGGGCGAACGCACACCTCAGCTAATATATAATTAATACCGTCAGCGCACAAGCAACGCGCACACGCTACTATAAGCTAGCCGGTAATATACACCAGCTAAGTAATGAAGCCCGTTGCGAGTAAGACTATATAGTAATACATAAGCAACCAAATACCGAAGACCCCCTAAGCCATAACCCAAGGGACAGCGGGCGGGCGACCAAAGCTAACTTCCGAAATGCTATTACGCGTACGATGAACGGGACAGGGTTTTCCTCTTGCCTTATGCCAAGCACGGCATATACGCTACAACATCATACTTAGACCCACTTATGAGCCTATTGTGGAGCTAGATTAGATTGTGGTCGTATAGACAGATGAACTGCTTTCGTACGAAGAGAGAAGAATACGTGCCAATTGTAAGAAGTGACAGCTGGGACGCGTGGCTATACAGGCAGAGGAGTCCAGATTATTAAGTTCTCGGATCACATTAGGCACTGTCCTGTACTGCCCAATCCTACCTAGGTACCCAAGTACTCTTCTCATCTCTCCTCATCAACCCTCCCCCCTTAACACCTTCCTGTGCTAAATACCTGGCAGTTCTCAGAGCAGTGATAACCACAGCCGCCTGAGGTGGCGAGACAGGCGCAAGAACCTCGAATGCGCCCAAAGACAAATGCCGGGGGGAGGGCCCGGCTCGGCTCTCTCTTCCTTCTCGCCCACTCTGCAGCAGCGCGGGTCTACAGCACAGCTTCATCACGATGTCGTCTACCTCGCCAACGTCCGCGTCTCCAACAGTCTCCATGGAGTCACACTCACACAAGCCAGGGCACCATTCCCGATCTCCTCACCAGCTTTTCGGACCCCTGGACTGGAGATGAGAATCTTTCTCTTCTAGGTCGGCCTCATCAGCCTCATCAGCACGACCGCTGGCGCCCAGAAAGTCTTATACATGACACTAGTAACACAATAGCTTGATTCGTATTATACGGTACGGTACGGAAAATACATGTATTTGTGGCAGCCGTACACGTACGGGATTTAGCCATATAGTTTTTTGGTACAGTGTTTTCATTGTATCTCCCCTCAAAGTGCACAGGTTAACGATACTTATAGGGATACCTAACTATCGTGCTCTGTAGCTAAGCAGGGGTAGGGTCGACAGGGGCCTATAGCCAATCAGAGACATTAGGCCGGGCTCCACTACTCCTAATTAGGAAAGTATAGGAATACAGTAAAATACCGCTTGTACGGAACCTCTGGCGAAAATACTATACACTTGCCTAGCGTACACGTATTTGTCCATCCCTAGACACGAACCCTACCTAGGGAAACCCCAGCCCTAATGAGCGCCAATCTGATCTGAGGCGCTCAAGAAGCAAGGGATAATCTTAAACTGACAACAAGTCCGCCCCATCTGACCCACGTAAAAACCCACTTTCTCCGGACCCACACGCCCAAAAAGGAAGTCCATACCGCCAGAAACAGCAAAAACATACAACACCGGGTATTCGCTAATGGTCACCCACTTAACTACTAATCCAGCCCTTAGTGGCTTATTTAGGGGAGAGCGGACGGGATCCCAAGTTCTCCACTAGGTATGGTAGTATGTATGAGAGTCAAGCGAATGTTGCATTATATCCTGAGTGTTGTGAAAGGCTGCGCCGTCCTTCCAGTAGACCATCATGCCCATAATGGGATGGTCCTTCGGATTGGGCCCAAAATTAGGCAAATTGAAGAAAAAGAGCAGATAAGATTTAAAGTGTATGGCCGATGATTTGTATTTTCTTTTTTTGATAACCTAAATTTTGTGATATGTATACAAAGCTTTGAAGGTGGCGAAAAGGATAAATACTGCTCTCTGAAGCCACTGTGAAAGCCACACACAAGCTCATGGATGAAGTAATCTCCCATGTCGAGGAGGATCTGGGACGCAACCGTTCTCCGGTGACAGCTAGAGCGCTGGTGGCCAAGATTGACCAGGATCCGTTTGTGGGACTCTCAGCAGAGATAATCGAGGCTGTCGAAAGGCTGTCCGAGTGCAATATAAGATTGTATGGATGTGCTGAAAGGGGCGCGATGGAATATATCGAGTCTCGGTATTGTGGCAGGCTGAGGACCGCACCCAAGTGATGGGTAGAACATAAAGTACGTGATGGTCACATAAGAAGTAAATTTTGTCTATGCAATCAAGGCACCATCTATCTGCTCATAATCTCCCAGTTGTGCCACACACCTCGCTCTCCTCCAGGTCCCAAACGCAGGTTCCCAATACCCGTTCCTCTCGTCTGTTAGCGCCTGCTCCCCCATCGCTTCCTAAACATACCCATCCCACTCCCCAGCCCCAACGCCGCCGCCCCGTCCCATATCCGCCCGACACCTCCCGCAAAACATCAGCTGCTGGCACTCCGCCTCGCCTCCGCACTCGGGCAACGACAGCAGCAGCGGCAGGTGCCCGCAGCCCGGGTGCGGCGCCCGCTCGAGCTGCTGCATGAAGACGGCGACGCACTTCCAGCAGAACACGTACGCCACCTTGCGCCGCACCCCGTCGTGCACGTCGATGAACCAGTGCGCGCTCTCGCCGGCGGGCGGCGGGCGGCTGCCCTGCGTGTCGAGGCACGCGGAGCCGCAGCTGTAGCACTGGGAGAGCAGGGAGGCGCGGTGGCTTTTGCGTGGTTGGGTGGTGGTGTAGGAGAGGGGTTTTCCGTCTGTGTTTGTGGGTCAGCTCGTGCTCTGAGCTCTTGGGAAAAGGGACGGTGGGAATTTGTGAGCAGCTCAGACTCTGAGGACAACGTACCATATTCGAACTGATTAGAAGATCTGTCCATGCACCGGGATTCCTCATCTTCATATATAGGAGCGCGATTGAGCACTGTAGTAGGAGATGCAAGCGGCTCTTCCAAGCCGATGTGCACTAGCCTCGACTTTGGCGAGAGGGGAGGCTGCTCGGAGTCCCGTCCGTAACGTTGTGATCGAGCCTCCAGGCTGGCTGCGCCTGCATCGAAAGTCCACTGTCGCATGTATTCAAGAGAACTGACTGTGGGATACTGCAAGGTAGGGCACTGTGTGCTGATGAAGGTGCTCATTGGGAGTGTCGTGAGTTGGGAGAGTGACATTTCCTGGTTGGTGTTGAGGACAGCTGTTGAAGGACCTGGTGATGGTGTGGGAAAAGGGGACGGTGCACGTCAGGTGTTTAGGTGGTCTTTACAAAGAAAAGATGCGATTCTACTGTGGTAAATATATGTATGAAATGAAACAGTCCAGCTGCAAAGAACGAGACTTGAGGTCGAAAAACACGAAAGGTTTCAGTATACGCTTGTGACAGTGAATGTCCATCATGGATCTGTGCGGAAAGTCACACCGTTTTATGCCCAACCCAAAGGGAAGCTTCCTTGATTTGGCTCAGTTCTAGAGGGCGTCAGCAGGAGATGGGCAGGAGACAAAGACTACATAGAAATGTGGTGAGACATTGGCGCGGTGGTTGTGGATCTGAGGTATCAAACTCACAGGAGAAGCTGGTGTCTTTGTCCAGCTTTTCTGCTCACTTCTCAAATTGCAATTCCCACCACCAGTCAAAGCCTGACGTTCCCTCTCCTGAAAATGCGTCTATTCTGTCCAGCCGCCAAAGCCGTTCACACGAAGCAAAAGGAGAAGGCATAATCACTTCCTGCACCCAATGTTCTCGAGAGTGTCTGGACCGCTTGAAATTTTGAGGCTAGAAAAGCCGGCCTGTCAAAGACCAACCTCTGGTGGCCCATGCAATCGTAAATTGTACATGAATGTGAGGAAACTCTAGCCCTGTTCCATCCTCCTTAACCATCAGAGACCTCGTCTTCAAGCTTCCTCCTCGTCCCTGTTCCCGTTCCTGTTCCCGTTCCCGTTCCCGTTCCTGTTCCCGTTCCCGTTTCTGTTGCCGTTCCCGTTCCTGTTCCCGTTCCTATCTTCATCCCCGTTCCTGTTCCCATCTTCATCCCCATTCCCATTCCCATTCTCATTCCCATTTCCATTCCCATTCCCATTCCCATTCCCATTCCCGTTCCCATTCCCATTTCCGTTCCCATTGCCATTTCCGTTCCCATTCCCATTCCCATTCCCATCTTCATCCTGGCCCTCCTGCTCCTGCTCCTGCTCCTGCTCCTGCTCCTGCTCCTGCTCCTCCCCACCCCCAACAAACACCCGGTCCTGCGCCACCCCCTGCGTCTGCAGCACCGCGAAGTTCGGCGCGCTCGCCGCGGGGCACCCCATGCCCGGCCCGTTCAGGTTCTGCAGCGTGACCAGCAGCGCCGTGCCGCGCGCGCGGTTCGTCGCCGCGCTCTGGTCCGCCGCGTCGTTGTCGAACGCCACGGGGTGGCCCTCGACTGCGCCCGCGGCGATGTTGCGTTCCAGCGCGGACAGGAAGCTCGCGCGGCTCGGCGGGCAGCTGCACGGGATCAGCACGGCCTTGCGCGCGGCGACGGCGAAGCCGTCGCACGAGCCGACCTGCTGCGCGTCGGCGTTGGTGTTGGGGATGACGCCGAAGGAGGGCACGAGGGAGGGGTTGATTCCTGTGCCGTTGTTGTTGTTGTTGTTGTTGTTGTTGTCGTTGTTGTTGTCGTTGTTGTTGTCGTTGTTGTCGTTGTTGTTGTTGTCGTTGTTGTTGTCGTTGTCGTTGCCGGTGGTGGTGTTGGAGGGTGGTGTTGGTGTGCTGCTGCCTTCACATACTGTGCGGCGGCCGCGTTGTGTGGGGATGGCGAGGGTTGTGGCTGTGAGGAGGAGGACGAGGATGGATGTGAAGGACTTCATCTTTGTGGCTCGTCTTCCTTGGAGGCTTGCTAGAAGGATGTGGACGGAAGGGAGCGAGGAGATTCAGCACAGCTGTGGTCTATTATAAAGGTCAAATCGAGGGGTATCAAACAAATAAAAAAATGCGTTCAACGCTGAAGAGAAAGTACAGCCACCCAAAATTCACAGCCTGTATTGTGTGCACACAGATGCGCACTGAGCAGAGTTGAGACTCTCGCAGGCCTTTATATGACCAGTGCACATTATGCCGCTCACCAACGCATTCATCACCAGCAGCAGTAGGCCGAGCGATATCATGCCAACTATAGCGGGACCAAAGAGACTGATGAGACACCAGGAGCTCCACCTGGTACACGGTCCTCTGGCGGCTACAATTTTTCCTCCAACTCTCTCCAAACGGCACAAGAAAAGACCCATGATAGTGGCAAGTATACCGATTCTGCGGTCTGTGCCAAGGAAGGGCCAGCCCATCTGGAAAGGCGCCCATCCCTGCCCGCAGATGCGATATGAAACGAAAATCGGGGACCCGTGAAACGCACAGCCCATTGAATCACCTGCCAGGTTCGGGTAACAAGAAATGATACACACAAGACACACAAAATGCTTTTCTATACAACCACACTCCCAAATAAGAATATAATATATATCTGATTAAAACATAGTCCTTGTATTATCACTATTAATTATTTATTGCTAGCAATCTGGCATTTCTTCAACCTAGCTATTAATAGTAGATTGTTTAAGGCTGTGTTATCTATCTAAAGCTCCCGCTCGTACGTTGTCGGAATCCTATATAATTCGAATCGTTATAAAGTATCGATTTTGGCTTCAAGATTTATCGTAGATATTTGAGAATATTCAAAAGAATGATGAATTCGGGTCTATAGTAATAAAATGTATAGAGGTTGGGAAGGAAAATAAAGGAGGCTGGTGGTGATATCATTTCTTGTTACCCGAACCTGCCTGCCTTGCAGAGTAATAAGATCTTCCCCGTCCCGCCAATGATCAACCCGGTGGGGTGATGCGACGATGGGCCGTGGCGACTCATATCAGGGCGGAATTATTGGTGCATGGGAGGAAACACTTGGTGCAAAGAAGAACAGTCAGTCAACTGTGCGTCTGGCCAAACAACTCACGGCATCAGGTTGAGTTCCCTGGGACTTGGCTGTGGTGGAAGGATAGGGTGAGAAGGCGGGCTTTGGTTTGCAGCCGGCGGTTAACCAGACTCGTGCGCTGTTTCACAAGCTGGGTCGTCACATATGTTTCTCACCTTCTAGAACTCTTAGACGTCGTTCGTAAAGTCTCATTCGCAGCTGAAGGACTGGTGATATCCTAGGTGAGATACCTTCGGCAGGGCCTAGCCCGGGGCCGCTCTGCATCAACATTTATGGGATCAAACCTTCGCGCCAACGTAAGAGGACAACATCCAGTGTCTCTCCTCCCAAGACCGCCACCTGTCACTGATTGACGCCGGATCTGGGGATGAGGACGACTCTAGAAGCCTGTTCTCAACTCTCTGCTGAAAGCGTATCTGGGTCGGGAACACAGGATGAACTCCACACGAACCGTGCAGGTGAGTTGAGTTGGAGAGCCTAGGTTTGATTATCCTGGTATACTTCGCACACACCGATGCTAATTGCCCCATGCACGGGCAGACACGCAAATAAATGCTCGACGTAATGTTACAGGTTCTTCAACTCAAACCTTGTCCGCAGCCACTCTCCCTTCTTCATCAGGAAGAACGGCACGGGAAGCATCGCCAGTCCGATGAAGCCCAGCAGGCTGTTTCCCCACCCGATGCCGAGCGCGGTGTACATCTTCAGGCCACAGAGCGGTAGCGTGGCGCCGGCAATCGACCGCACGACCGTGTTGGCGGCCAGTGCGCTGGCGGCGTAAATTGCGAAGGCGTCGACGAGATACCTATGAGAGAGGCGGTCAGCATGTCCTGTAAGAGCATCCTTTCCGACATGAAACTGGAAGGGAGCCTGGCTACTCACAACTGCAAACCCATGAAGATGATCAGGTTGCCTATACCAATGATTCCATGACTCAAAATCGGCACGATCCAATGCACGCGATACTGCGCCGTCCATCCGTAAATAAAGAACCCAATGGGCATGAGGACAGCGCCTATGGGCAGTGGCTGGAGGCGATATTCCGGCTTCATGCCCTGGCCATCCCTCGCAGACATCTTCTTCATGTGCCGGTCCGAGGTGAACGAGAAATAGACCAGGCCAAGCATCGACCCTATGCCCAGGCCCAAGAAGACCAGCCCGGACGCCTGGCTGCTGAACCCGTAGTACTCCTGGAACACCTCCGTGATGCTCGTGAACATGAGGTACAAGTACCCATACACAACCGCCATGTACAACGCCAGCGCAGCCACGATCGGCGACGTGAACAGCATCTTCATCGGCCGCACAATCCCGCGCTTGAAGTAGTCCCGCGGCGACAGCCCGACGTCCAGCTTCGACCGCAGGTACAGATTCCCCGTCGCCTTGCGCAGCCGCCGGACCTTGCGCTCCAGCAGAACCGGCGCGTACGTCTCCTTCATCAGCGCCATCATCAGCACCGTCACCGTGCCCGCCAGAATCGCAAGCACCCAGAACACCCAGCGCCAGCCCTTCGCCGCGGCCAGGAACCCGCCCGCCACGGGGCCGATGATAGGCCCCAGCAGCGGGCCGATGCTGAACACCGACATGGCGGCCGCGCGCTTCTCCTGCCGGATCACGTCCGCTATGCTCCCGCCGCCGTTCGTCAGCGGACAGCTGCCGAACAGCCCGCTCAGGAAGCGAAACGCAATCAGCGTGTTCAGGCTCGGCGCCCGCGCGCACGCGACCAGGAACACGGTGAAGCCCACGTTGCAGACGTGGTAGACGATCGAGCGGCCGTAGATCTCGGACATGGGCGCGATGAGCAAGGGGCCAAAGGCGAAGCCGAGCACGTACACCGAGACGACGAACGCGGCGAGCAGCTGGGAGGAGGACTCGAAGTCGCGCATGAGCTGCGGCACGCCGGGCGCGAAGAAGGACGACGCCAGCGGCGTGACGAAGGTCAGCAGGCTGATGAGCACGCAGAGCACGACGCGGCGCCAGCGCGGCCAGTTGTACGGGTTCTCCGGGTCGTGGGGGCCGTCCCACCAGACGATGTTGGGGTCGGCGTCGGCGTCGTCGGCGTCGGCGGACGCGTTGATGTCGGGCGCCTTCTCGTCGTGGAGCGAGTCGCCGCCTTTTTCGAGGTCTGTCGGGGGAAGGGTGGTTTTCCCCGAGGCGTGGCTCTGCGAGCGGGCGAGGCTCCGTTGGTCGGCGATGCTTTTCTGGCGCTTGAGCTCGCCGGCTTCGTCGAGGACGTAGCCTTGGGAGGAGGGGATGTCTGCATCGTGGCCGGAGTCTACTGCGGCTGCGATGATTTTCCTGCGGTCTACGTCGTTATCCCCGTCTTCGTGGTACTTCTCGTTGTCCGTGTGGCTGTCGGTGGTGGTTGACACGGTGTGGTTGTCCGCCATGGCGCTGTCGTCGGTGTGGAGCTGGCCAGCTTGATGAGCAGGTACCGCCATCGTAAGCTGAGCTCGTCATTCTTGTCAGTCATTGTGTTCACTGAGTTCCTGTAATGAACCAGTTGGAGACTGGTTCTTCCAACTGGTTCAAGACTGGGTCCATTGGGGTTTGCCGGGGTGGAGTAGATCTCACCCACACTGGATGTAAGCGAAGGGAAAAGAGGGCCTACCCCGGATTTAGGATGGGCTGCGGATGTTGCCGAAAAAGTCTATTCTGTGGGACGATCCGACCTGGCGGGTCCCAAGCTTTCCAGTGTCTTGTGTGTTGCACCGGAATGCACGTTGGAATTGTAGGACGAAGCAGCTCGAAGCTCAAGACCCCAAGAGAGCTTGGATGAGTACAGACTCGAAGGATATCGAAAGGATAAATACAACATAAAGATTCATCCAGGCGAACACGACCGGACTTGGGTGAGCTGGGGTCGGCATCCGTAGGGATTGAACAACGATTCCGCACGAATCCCGCTCGATAATGTCTACCGTGCAGACTCGTGCCACACATCCGCACCAGTTACTAAAGAGGTAATCTCCCTGAGGTGCATGTCCCGAAATCATGTCGCGTATATTGCTAGGCACTATGTTTCCCAAATCATGTCAGTCCATTACCTAGTGGCTCGCCTAGCTTAACGTACAGTACGTGCTATTTGAGGTCAGATGTCTTCTAGAAAGACTACCTAACACATGTCGTTTGAAAGTCGCCAGTACTTTCACACCTAGTTGCCAGCCCCACGAGAACTCCTCCTGCCTAACAGACGAAGGAGCATAACGCGACGCAATGTGGCTGTTCTAGTATCGAAGAATGCTGTCTACCGGCATGGAAGACTGGTAAATACTTAAGTAATGGGGGACTTTCCGTTCCCGAAGTCCGTATGCGCCTGGCCACGAAAATACAACGTTGACGAAAATAGTTCTGCAGTAGTGCGCTGCTCATCTCATTCTCAAACCACGGAGGACAATGTTGTGCATTTCCCATCCATTGTTCCGCTGCGCAGCGCCCATCGCATCCACAAAAGTCCCGAGTTTGCGCCACGTTCATGGGAGTTGTTAATAAGTGGTTGGTCTAGACGGCCTTACAGGCTTCTAACCTCCCTCCGGAATGTCAGAAGTGGAGATTCCCGGTCGCAGTCCTCTCTGCCGGAACGTTGGAAGGCAGAACTGTACGGCGCACATCGCCAGCAGAGAGACCTCATTATACGCGTCTTCTTTTTTCTGGGTATGCGTGCCGCAGGCCGCTTCGGCCGGCTGAGTACTGAGTACTTTTAGGTACAAGAAAAGGAGAGCCTTGGCTACTGCTCGCCTGAGAGGCCCGCAGTGCAGATGTCGATCTCGGACAGCCTTGATAGAGCGATGAGAACATGTTGCAATTGTTCAAGGACGAATTCTGCGTGACAGGTCAAAACGCGTCTGTAAATGTTCAATTTGGCAAGCACTGGAAGATACTCCCCGGCCAAACCGTGCTTCCTCCCCGATGGCACGAAAAACAACCACACGCGCAAGCCCCCATGCAAATTACTCTCACGAAAGCCCAGAATGATTCGTGAAAAAAAAAGGGGGAAAGAACACTTCATTCCTTCCGAACAGATCTCAAGATACAAGAACTAAAGGCTTAAGTGGGATGCGCAAAATTCACGACACAAGCCGGCGACCGACCCCATTTGAGGAGGAAATGCACCCAGCAGTGAGCAGCACTCCTTTTGAACCTCGGGTAAAGACGGAACGAAGCAACGCACGAAATGGAAGAGCCGAGGTTTTTTTTTGTGGGGGGGCGAATCACAAAACTACCACCCGAACTTATTATTCCCAGTCCCTCATTTCCTACCTTCACACCGCATTGTTTGAACTAGGCATTTCTCTACAATGCCTGATTGTCTCCATCCTCAAAATCCAAGGGCTTCTGAACCTCAAGTTTGATGGCTCTGTGGATTTGTGGGAGGTTTTGGAGAAAAGGAATATTACCCGCCGAAACCAGGCTCCAGCAGCGTTGATGCCGAAATCCACCGAGTCTAGAACCCGCCCGCGCACGAGCACTGTCTCAACTCGAGACATCATGACCCGACGAAGATGGCGGCAACTCAGCGCTTAGAAGGCAGTCGGGCACTTCACCACCGCGGAGGGTTCGTCCGCAGCACTCGTGCCTTCTCCCTCAGAACTGATGGCGCCGCATGAGCAAGCACGACACCTCCATCAGAATCAGTGAAAAGGAACAGCATATTTTGGGTCAAAGCGTCTTATCATTCTCTTTTTCTCGATTCATCTCCAATCTGCTGCCGTCTATTTGCCGCACTCTCTCATCAAACACCCGAGTTTATGCATGCAGTCGCTGGCTGGAGTCACAAGTCTATTTCGGCATCATTGCAGCCATATCTCTTTCCTCAATCCGTCCACGGGAACAACGCAAGGCTCAGCACACGGTCAAGCTTCATTATTTAGAGCTCACCAATGCCTAGGTGCTCAATATCGGCCTTGACGATCCGCAGAGTGTTGGTGTTACCCATGCCGCCCTTCCAGCCCTGGACGACCACGAGGGTGTCGCCCTTGGACACGACATTGAGCTCCAGCGCCTTGGACACACCCCACTTGATGCGGCGGTCGACATCCTCCTGCCAGTTAACCTTGGAGAAGTCGGGCTTCTCCTCGTCAAAGTGGAAGGGGTAGACGCCACGGTACAAGTGACCGAAGCGCGCGGCGGACGCATTACGCGTCACGCAGAAGATGGGGCAGACGGGGCGGTACTTGGACAGCAGACGGGCCGAGTCACCGGAGGTCGACAGGACGATAATGCCGCCGGCGTTGAGGTCGAGGGAGGCGCGGACGGCGGACATTGCACACGACTCGACAATGCTGATGGGGCGCTTGATAAGCGTGCAGAGCTCCTCGAAGTGCTGGACGTATGGGATGGTGTTCTCGGCCTTCAGGCAAGCTGTGCGGCGGCGATGTTAGTGCTGGTCCGCATCGATGATCCTTCATTACGGCTGGACACGACTTACCTTCGCTCATCTCGTACACGGCCTCGTTAGGGTAGGAACCCTTGGCAGTCTCGCCGGACAACATGACACAGTCGGCACCGTCAGTGACGGCATTGCCAACGTCGCTGATCTCTGCACGGGTGGGCCTGGGGTTCTTGATCATGCTCTCGAGCATCTGGGTGGCGCAGATAACGGGCTTGCCAGCCATGTTGCACATGGCGATCATCTTCTTCTGAGCAGCAAAGACCTCAGCGGCGGGGATCTCGATACCCAGGTCACCACGGGCGACCATGACACCGTCGGTCTCAGCCAGAATCTCGGCGAAGTTGTTCAGACCTTGCCTGTTCTCAATCTTGGCAATGATCTGGATGTGCTTGCCATCCTCGCCGAGGACCTCCCGGATAGCCTTGATGTCGTCACCACGGCGGATGAAGGAGGCAAAGACCATGTCGACGTTGTTCTTGACACCAAAGCGCAGGTCGTTCTTGTCCTTCTCGGACAGGGCAGGCAGGTCGACATCGGTGTTGGGCAGGTTGACACCCTTCCTGGAGGAGATGAAGCCGTTGTTCTTGGCGCGGACGCGGACAGTCTTGTCGTCGACAATGTTGAGGACCTCGAAGGCCAAGATGCCGTCGTCGACGTAGATGATGCGGCCGGGCTTGATGACCTTGGTGATGTTGAGGTAGTCGACGTACATGTTCTCGGTGTCACAAGCAGTCTTGTACTTGTCGTCGGTGGTGATGTTGAGCTCGGTGCCAGCCGAGATGGGAAGGTCGGCATCACCAGTGGTGTTTCCGGTCCGGATTTCCTTTACACTTGTTCAGTTTTCTGGTCTCTCTTTTCTCGATTTGCTTGGCTACAACGGATGTTCACGTACGGGACCCTTGGTGTCGAGAGCAATAGCAAGCTGGCGGCCGGGCTGAGCCTTCTCAGCGGCGCGAGCATTGTCGATGACGGACTGATGGTATGAGTACTCGCCCTGGATGTTGATGTTAGTGGGCTGATATCGGTTGGCTGGACAAGCGTCAAGCACATACGTGGGAGAAGTTCCTGCAAGTGGCAAAGTCAGTCTCGGTTGTGTTCTGTTTCTTGGATGAGCCGGAGGTGGAGGAACCGCTCACATGCGAACAACGTTCAGGCCGGCAGTCCGGAGCTGGTTGATGGCCTCAACCGAGTTTGTCTTTGGGCCGATTGTGCAGATCTGTTTGTACGCAGCTTGGCATCAGCCACCGTGTTCCTTGACTTGTTCACCTGGAGTAGCACCCGGTCTGAGTGGCTGGCTGGGTTGGTTCTTCTTACGATGGATGTGCGGCGGTAGTTCTTGGCGGGCTGGAAAGCAGTATCGAGCTGGGCGAGCCAGTCGATGCGGCCTCCGAGGGAGAGGTGGTCCAGGGCGGTAGCAGCCATTGTGCAGGGTATCGTCGGATGTAGGATTGCTGCTGATAAGTTCAGGGTTGGTCAGTCTCTGCAATCTTTGGTTTACAATGGAAAGGTTCTCGGCTGCTGTTGACAAGCATGGATGTGCAGAGGCAGGAAAGTGAAGAAGGAGGATGCTGACGTTGGTAGGATTTGGGAGTTGAGGTGAGAATAGGAGCTTGTGTCGGATTGTCTGGGCAGTGCTTGAGCGTTTAAGGTCCACGTCAGCGGGCTGTCGCAGAGTCGTGCACAGGTAGGTGATTTAATGGCCTTCAAAAGAGTTGACAAGAGAAAGAAATGGAAGTGGGCTCTGAGGTTGGTAATATATTACCCGAGAAAAAAAACAGAGCTGTCCAAGTTTTTGATCGGGGACGGAAAACATTCTGGTGCCACCAGTCGCCTGTCCCGCTACTTGGAGTCGCACCACCAAGGCCCCGCCAAAGGTAACGGATACGTACAACCTGATTCGATTCTTGTTTTTGATACACACGTCTGAAAAGGAACTTGGTCTTACCTCGTCTGGTTTGTCTGAACACAATGCGAAAAGAACGACACTTGAGAACAAATCTTTGGCTGTGTCGGAGGAGCAAGATGTGCAGATGTTGAGAAACAAACGGACAGGATGGGAGGGAAAAAATGTCGCCGCAACCTTACTGCGCTGGACGTGCCCGAGGCGCGGGATGCAGGGACCAGCTCCCGTCGCTTCTTTGCTGTCGGCGCCTGCCCGCTCTCAACAACAAAATGGCCCAGACAATTTGGGACCCCACGACCCCTCCATGATCCGTGCAGGGATGCTAGCTCAGTGCCCAGTCACTTCGGTCCGATAAGGCACGGTTTTAGTTGAATGGATCACTGATAACGGGGTCCATCCGACGACTTCAGGACTTATTAGGTAAGCGTCTGCTGGGACCAGGGGGCCCGGGATCGGGGCCCGCCGTTCGCCCAGCTCGCGCCCGCGACCCCGGCCACCCTGTGGACCAGGGTGTCTCGTGCCTCTGGCAACCGACCTGAGTGTCACGACGACAGCAGTCATTTGCAGTAACCAGCCCATCGAACAGCATATCAGAATACCTTTTTAGCGGAGCCTGTCCATACCGAAGCACTACGTTCCTTCCCACGCTCACCTTCCCACATATCAACAATTTCAAGATGGTGGTGAGTCTCCTCCATCCATCGATCAAGTCTCCACTCCCGCCACCCGTGTCTTGACTCTTCACATGCATTCCCGTGAAAGAACCAAAAGAGGCTGCTAAACAGTTACTCGTCGGTTTCTCCCGTATCTAGCTCCTCGATTTGCTGACATTGGGGTTATGGTCCAAGCTCGGGCGACTCGTTCACTACACAGTCGACCTGGTGTTGGGTAAGTCCCGCCTACCCTCCTCCCTCCTCCCACCACCAACCTCAAACTGACCCACGCTCCTCCCACCAGTCTCGACTGTTCTCGCCGGCATGCGCCGCTCGACCGGCCTGACGTGAGTTTGCCCCTACAAGGCTCTGCTCCGCTTCCGTCCTCCCACGATCCGCGACGAGCGTACCGCCCAAAGAAACACGCAGAGAAAAGGGAGAACTGACAGTGGCCCCTGCCGGGGATTATCCAGGCCCAGTCTGAAGCAGGACAAGATTGGCGCCGAGGGAACCGAGGTCAACACATGGGTCACGCGCTACCTAGGTGTGGGCGAGACGGTGCTTGACCTGGCAATCACCACCGCAGGCCAGAGCGGGTGGTTCGAGCGGACGAGGTAGAAGACACTCGCGGCTGGAAGACCAGATCGGCAGGCATATGAGGAGCCGCCGCACGTCCGCTGGGCATCGATCCTCGCTGGCGGGTGAGGTCTGGACTGATCGGGTGCCCTGGGCCGAACGTGGCAGCTCTGTTCAGGCGAGGAAGGCTGGCTTGGGACGGGTAGGCAAGGGAACTTGGGGCAAAGGGACTATTCAGGGTACGGTCGGCGTTCAGGTTGTGCTGGGCTCGTGGATTCTAATGCACAGGGAGATGCTCATCTCTATTCTGCTTGTAGTGAATGAATGAATTCACTCCAATGACTCTGTTGTAAACCTGCAACCCCTCAAAATGCCAAAGGGTAATAATATCAGGGCAGTGCAGGGTATACCTGATCCAAACGCAACCCTTAGCGCCATGCTGTGCCCAAAGAACGAGACAAGGAATATGATGCGGAAAAGACTGGTCCTGGTGGGAAAGAAACCCAGACTCCGTCGGAAAAGACTGGTCCTGGTGGGAAAGAAACCCAGACTCCGTCGGAAAAGGCCCGATCTCCTCCTAGTCGTTCAATTCATGGCTTATCGCGCGGAAGATTGTCGGCGGGTCTCAGCTCTCTTCGCCAACAGCTCCTCATAATGCTTAGAAAACATGCCCAGCTCTTCAATTTGCGGTTGATCCCTCTTGGCAGGTCCCTCCAGCCGGTCCGGCGGCCCCAGCCCTAGCAAGCCAGCAACAGGATTCAGACGTTGCTACTCTCTCTGACCCTGTTCCTCAACCAGAAACTCCGGCGGCACCTCGTTGTCGCTGCTATGCCCATCATTCTGCAGCTGTGGCTTCTGCACCTCTGCCAGGAACTCGGGCGGGACCTCGTTGTCGTCGCTTTGCTCCCCATCGTACGAAGTAATCGCAGTCTGGGTCTTGCTTTCCTCTCCGACAAACGTGCCCTTTCCCTTCTGGTAAAAGCTGTTGTCTTTCTCTGCCTCGCCATTGTGCTCTGCCAGCAGATCCCGCGGGACCTCGTTGTCGTCACTATCGCGAGCCTCGTCCTCGTGGTTGTTCGGCAAATCGAGCAGCTCGCTACCTCCCTCGACACTATGAAAAGAATTGTGGCTACCCGTCGTGCCCGACTCTTCCCTCGGAACAGCTGGGGCGGTCAGAAGGTTGTCGTCGATCGTAATTCCTGCATCCTGCAGCATCGTCCTTGTTGTCTGTGCCGCTTCCTTAAACGCGCAAAGCTCGATGTTGATGGCTGCCTCCAGGAGTTTCCAACCCCTCTTCGCCACGATTTGACATCGGTCTTCCAGCGCCATCACGGCGCCGGCGATTTCCTCGTAGTTACGCTTCAAGGCCTCATCGCGACTGATTTCAGAATTTTGGCTCTTGTCCTTGCCCTTTCCATTGGTCTCAACGATCGACGCTGTCAAATTTTTCCGCACAGCTGCTTCACATTGGTGCACAATGTTGACAGTTTCGTCCCAAATCTGGCCGCCTTCGTCGTAAGCAGTGCACTCCTTGTCGACGAAGACTTTGCGATCCTCAAGGATTCCCACTTCGGCTTCCCACCATTCGCGCGCCATTTCAATAGTGCGCCGTCCTGGGCGAAGATGCATGAACTCTACTCCGCCGGGGGCAGTGGGCGGCTCGATATCGCCCTCGTTGTTCTCGTTCATGACCGCCAAGTCTAGCGGCTTCACGGGTGGCCGGGTCAGGAAATCCCTGATCGTATCTTCCACCTCTCTCTGCGCATTCTTGTAGCCGCTTAGGCCGGCCTCACGCTGGTTCTTCACCTCATCCATCTCGACCTCCAGAGAGCGCTTCCGACTCCTCAGCACCCTCAGACGCTTCTCTAGATCCTGAATCTCAATGCAGACTCCTCGGTGCTCATTATCCAAATCCTCAAACTTCAGCTTCGATGGCTCCTCCTCATTCGTTTCCAGGGCTTCAAGCTCCTCCACGATGCTCTGCTGTCTCGATGCCAGCTGTCGCAGCTTCACCAGTGCATGTTTTCTGTTAGACAACGCAGTCGCCAGCAAAGCGTCCTCTTCTGCCTTGATGTCTGCGAAATCTGCCATGCATCGCGAAATGCCCCTCCGAGCTCCATTCAGACCGATCTTCTTCTTTGGCGGCTGGCGCACAGGAACTATCTCTCGATTTGGCCCCGAGCGCGACTCCGGCTCCAAAAACGACACCGAGCGTCCTGGATTTCTCGAGGATGTCGTCGAAGCGGGACCTACGCCCACAGGTGTTGCGGAGCCATCGTCACTCCCTCCTTGCTTCAAAGCCATATTGTCCAGTACTTCAAGAAACCGCTCAAGTTCCTTTCGAAGTGCACGCTCTCGTCTGGCCAGACCCTTCCAGGCCACATCTCGGTCGTATACCACAGATTGGGTCTCGCCGTAATCTTGCCGCGTGCTGGGGTTGCCCCGAACATCCCTAAACACATTGGTGATTGCCTTCACGGCCGTACCGGGAAGCCAGCTCGCTGCGATGCCTTGGGTCTCCTCGTCGTCTTCATCGTTATAGTAACGCGGTTGTTGCTCCTCATCGCGGTACAGCACCCTAGAGACTGCGATCGGCGGCGGAATCCCGTGGTGGTAGGGCGTTGATTCGTGATCGGAGAGATGGCTGCGGCGGGCTTTGGAGGCGGAGTCTGTGGATGATTCGTTGGAGGGTCGGCGGTTGCGAGCGCCAGTAGGTTTGCGGTTGGAGAAAGAGGAGGGCTTGGGTGTGTGCTGCGCGGGCGAGTCATAGTATTCGTTTGAGAGCAGACGGTCGTCTGCGCGGGGCTCGAGCTCGTCGAGGTCGTAATCGCTCGGTTGGCGAGAGTTATGGAGAGGGAGGATGGACGACTTGTCGCGTCCGGAGATGCGGGAGAAGGCGGATTTGGTGGTCATGGCTGTTGAATGTGTGGAAAGGTGATGTGTGCCTGCTAAAGTGCTATTTCTCGATGAGGACCATTAGGGCAAGCTGAATGAAGGCACAGCTAAGGCATCAGTAATAGAGGAGATACTCTCGATTGACTGTGATCGCGATACTGTTGTGATAACCATAACCAACGCAGTAGCTAAGAGGAATGTGAAGACAGGACTCGAGCTGGTCACACGTGTGGAATTTGGCATGTGAGCAACCATCTCGACCTCGAAAGTTGCAGTGACGACAGGCAGTGGTGACAGGGATCAGGTGTCTCCACAGGCAGGCGACCCCATCCCCTGCAGTGAGCAGGGGCCCCCGTCTATCAAGATCCAAAAGCATTCCTTTTCTAGGCACGATCAATGGAACATTGGAATTGCTTTATGTTTCGCACACTATTAATCGCCTTCCAAGGTTCTTTTCCGACACTCTCGAGACCACGCTCTAGGAGCCACCACCCGTGCCGATGAAGACCACCAGTACCGCCGCGTACTCTGCTGTAGCAGACAGCACTTCGAAAGGCTACGGCAGGAAAAACGACATGACCAGACCAAAGGCAAAGACACAGACCGACGTCGTTATCAACGACGTAGTCAAGCCTGAATGAAGAACCATCACAAGCATTGGTCTATCAGGAATTCTCCTCCAATCATCGCCATGGCAACCTTTGCCGTATATTGCTCAAGCGCTTCCGTCTCGTTCCTCGCGGCCCGTGTGACACCTCCCATTCGGATCATGCCCTTCTTTGCATCGACAGGGTCCTTCAAGCCGGTATCCCTGTGAGAGCTGACGCAGCTCTTTATGACAACGCGCCTCGACATCGACACGCAGTCCTCTATTGGGGAAGGTGTTATAAACATACTGTAACAATGCGCGGCGGCGCTGATTCGCAAAATCTGTTGGCACCTCGAACGGATCATATTCCTTCGTCTTCGCAACCTGCGTCATGTATTCAAGGTCTTTTAATAAGGAAACTTCAACTGAGTATCAGTAATCGGACATTGTAATAGAGATTTCATCAGGGACGCCACGAGTAAATTCGATCTTACCATAAGCTGACAACTGCCGTGCCGTGTAGGTTGTGTGACTGGAGGTCACCATGGGGTTGAATGACTGCAGGTCAGACACTACCTCGTTGCAATTCCAATCACGGTACGTAAACTCAAAGACCTCCTCTACGAGTCTCTTCTGAATGGATTCTAGAAGGACTCGGGCGAGCTCAGAAAAGTGGATGGAGACATGGCCGGGCGTTGCTTTCAGTATACCGCCATTCTCCTTGTATAGGATCTTGAGGCGCTCTCTCAATGCCTGATCATGGTCTTGGCCTGGTGCTGTTGGAAGTCGCGTCGTTTTAAGGATTCGGTCCACTGGCACGCGATTGAACTCACTTGGCCACTCCTTCCTAGGGGTGCCTTTAATGATAGGGCCCCTTCGGTTCGCGGGCGCGAGACTGACGTCAGTCCAATACCTATCATCCTCACTTGGAGGTTCGGGTGCAGAAACTCGCCCATGGGTATGTGGTTACAGGTGGCGGTGGGGCTGCATGTGGCCTATTCCACGGACCGCCCTTGCGATGTGAGCCGTTGTCCAATCGAGCGGAAACACTGCTCCCAAAACCCGGTGAGTCATCTGACTTCTGAGAACTATTCGGGGCGTCATCCTGAGAAGTGTCCGGGCGGTAATCCTGAAAACTGCTCGGGGCGTCAGAGCTCTCTGTGGTGAGGGAGTCACCAGCGTTCCCGGATCCGCTTCCACGGGTAGATTGTCGCAACTGAGCCTCATCCCGGGCAATGATGCGGAGCAAGTCGTCAAGACTCATCGCCTCATCCTGCCGTTGTGAGGTTAGTGCCTCTCCTAGGGTCTGTGTGGTCACTGCGGCTTGCCTTTCTGCAAGGGGGCCTGCGCCGCTCTTCTTCATCATTCTGTTTGAATCGGACATGCCGCTTCGAACTGCCGATATTCTCATGGTCGCTGGCTACAAAGTCGTTGCTGGGTTCTTTGTCTGCGTCTGTATCTGTATCTGCGGCAGTAGCAGGATCTTGATGCAGCGGAGGGTTCTTGGTGGTCGGATAGGAGATGTGGACGTCTTCAATGTCTTCCATCGATCGACTGCGTCGAGAGGGACGGGACATACTCGAGTCTCGTTGCAGGTATTCTGGAGACGGAACATGAAGCTCAGGCTGGAGATCGGAGCGGGGTGAGCTCTCTCAGCCGATATATCTCTCTCTCATGACGTTTCCCTTTACACACATCGATTGTCCTCCTGCATGAGCTGGGCTACTTCGGGTCGAGCTGCAGCTGAGGTATCACAGGTTATTACTCCGTATATGTATTGCATACGGAAGCCATTGCAGGCCTTATTCGTCGCAGTCCAATCCACCTAGGTGTTCACAGTCGTCATGTCCGTGCGTGATCAAGAATCTCTGAAGGGTGTCTGTCTACTTTCACCGTTCTTCATCAAGATGTCTGGACATGCCACACGACACAAGCTCTCATCAATATTCCTATATTAGTGCCCAGGTGAGCATTCTGACACGAACTTCCTTCTCCTTGTGCCCGACCGCTCCCGAAGTGTCCCAGATTGATCCACATTTTTCTCGAGCACGAAGAGGAGCAAAGGCTGCTATTTCCCGAGCGCGTCTACAATTTTCTCTGCAACATCCTCGGCTCAGCAGTGCGGCCACTGTGCGGGTCCCACTTCATCCCGAGTCTACCGCTGCCATCTTTCCTACTATGCGTCCCGCACGACTGATGAGACTGTTTACTGCCACGGCCGCTTCTCGCACGCTAAACTTCGAAGCAAAGACCAAAGTTAATGTACATAGCAGCTTCGGCCGCCCCTCTGACCAAATTCGTCAATTCCAGGCCTTGGACAGTGAGATCCACACGGCAGCTTACCCAGATCATTCAAGAATTGCCTCTATCCCGACTGAAGCCCAAATTCCAACTGTTCAGCACGCTGCCAATACTGCCCATGCCACGGACCAAACCATAGCGGGTGGTCGTCTACATTTCTTTGAGCGCTACCATCCCTCTCGCCACCGAGGCACTGTGCGTCAGTTCAACTGACTGGAACTTTCAAGGTATTCTTATCGGTAAGTGGTGGCAACTCGGACAATTGGGCTATCAGGTATATGTCAAAGGGAAGGGTGTCATCTAGATGAACAATATGAAGCAAAAGTGGCGGGATCCCATGGATGGGGAGAGGAAGGCGTCAGAGAATGGAAAGGACTGAGTTCTCTTGACAAGGAGAAACCTTCAGCATAATTAGACTTTCTCAAGCTGATTATACCGTTACCCGGTGGTCTATTTGGTCTATATTCGTGTAGCCCATAGACCCAGTTCTGCTCAAGTGCTAATAAAGCTTCACTTCTGTATCGCTCGAATCTGCGATGAATGCATACCGTGTATTTAGTGAGTAAGTACGCATAAGTACTTGTGCTGTATGAGGATGGTGCGAAGCAGTAATATTATCCACATCGTATTATTAGCAATCTGAAGTCCGGGTAGCCGCGTTGAAGTCCGGGTAGCCGTGTTCGCCGTGCCCACATCTTCCTTGTGTGGTACTTCTCTCCTGATTCTCACAACAGGTGAACCGCTAAGTGATGACAGCATCCTACCTGAGTAGTTGGAACAACACTTCTCTTGTGCAACTAGCACAAACAGCAATCAGCAGTTTCCGGGGTTGACCGCCTCGCAACCTGTTTTCGATAACGAAAGGGGGCACCGAGTGTGGATTTGTGCATTAATATTCGGAGGTTGCTGCAGGGGGTTTTGCAAGCTTCCTATGAATAGACTCCGAATTAACCTTAATTTATGAACTGCTGTGATGTATCCAAGCTTTCCATACTCGTGCAGGCATCGCGGCGCCGAGCCAATCGTCTTGGAATATGTGTTCTCCCGTACCTTCCATGTAGGGCTGGTGGATCGACCTGGGCAGAACTGCTTGAATCGGGTAGGTATAGGTAAAAGTCTTGGAAAGTTCTCCAGCCTCATCCACGGGCTGATGAGCGGCAAGACACAACTCACCGAGCCTCACGAGGAGGTGCAATCACACAACGAGGAACTTGATATATAATGTTTACCCAAAAAACTCCAACAGCGTCTAAATCATCATCCAGCATCATCTTTTACTCACTCAACCAACTCTAGTCTTTCGTTATTACCACACTCTTTTACCAACAACCCTAACTACCATCTTCCCTCACCCCCTAAACTCAACCAAACCACCTTCAAAATGCAGTTCTCCGCCACCATCATCCTCATCGCCGCTGGCCTTGTGTCCGCTCTGCCCCAGCCCCAGAACATCGGCATGCGCTGCAACCCTGTCACCGATCTTGGCAGCTACTGCATCAACTACAACGAGGGCATCAGCACCTGCGACGCCACCACCTCCACCTGGAAGGTAGGTTTCTTTTGGGACACATCGCGCTCGCTTTGCCTGAAAATCGGCTTGCTAATATGGGATCTCTTGCTCAGTATACCGAGTGTCCGCTCAACGCCGCCGGCCGCCCCAAGCCCTGTGTCACCGAGGCTTCCGGCCCCGTGTGCTCTGCGTAAGCGCTATTTCGAGGGTCTTTTCCTTGTAGATATTGCCCACAAGTGATGATGGATGTATTTTATATGGGGTGTGGATAGGATTGGGTTACAGATGGCGCTTTTGCGTTCAGTGTAAGAGTGGCAGTACCTCTTCTGTACATATGGGACCATAGGGTACGAAAAGTAGGCTTCAATTCAATCATTAAGTCACCAAATCTTTTACTTTCAGCAATCTATTTTTAACAAAGCTGGCTTGTGTTAGGGAAGAAAGCCCCTGATAACTCCGGAGCATTCACCTGTTCACAGTCGTGCTGACACTTGAGTTGGTAACCAACCCCTGGCCGTCTTGAGAATTATTACGAATTTAAGGCCTCTCGACGTCCATCTAAATAACTTAATATTCGCCATGCCAGACCCCAGACTCCAAATTCGTACTCGAGCGAGCACGGCTCCGGAGACCTCTGCAAGATTCCGCGCCGGAAGTCACGAGGCAACAAGATTACCTGGGCAAGAACGTTGCAAATTAATTAGAGCACTTGCCGGCCTTGGTGATCCTACGCCCCTTCGTTATTACCTCGATGGCCTCTTTGTTGTCATCGTGGCGCGTCTCAGTCCTCTGCAGTCTTTATATTGCTGTGTTCAGTCCATCGGTTTTGCAGGTACAGCCCCAGACACGGCCATGACCACAATTTGATTAGGTACTAATCATTGCCAGTCTGAGCAACTTTCCAGACTTCCATTACGCATCATAGCACTCTCTTAGGAAGCAAAATGGACGGCACCAACAAAGACTTTCCCGACACTCATCGGACTGTCAGTGGAAGCCACGGCAACAACACCATATCTGAAGTCTTCCGAGGCGAGGTTCCGCCGCTCACTCAAACTCCGGTTATCGTCGACGTTGTAGAAGTCATCCTTCGAGAAGCCTCGCACAAGCCCGAAGTCAAAATCCCACAGTGCCGAAGCACTTCGAACAGGAAGAACAAAACCCTCACCACTGCGATCCAAGATGATGAAAAGTGCGCGGACATGATCATGCGCGGTGGCAGTTCTTCCCATGAGGGTATGATAGATTTCGACGGTCCCAGCAGCAGCGACGTTCCCGATGCTGAGGGGGATATTGAGATGCGTGACGCCGGTGTACCGATCGTTCTCCTGGACCCCTTGGCCACGTTGGATGTACCAAGGGATAGGTTGGATGCTCTTCAGCTCACGTCCCATCGCCGGAGCCATGGTTTCACGGTGCGCCATTGGCTATCCACAATCCACGGCTTGGATTTCAAGCACACTGTTCCAGTGAAACACGCATTTCCAACCGGGAAGAGCTCAGTTGCTTGGCTGAAGTGGCAGGCGGTGATGAGCCCCGACTGGGCGAGCTATTAGGAACACGAGGACCTAGGCTGGATGCGAGCAATATGCCGCTTGTTTCGATTCATGCCAGCTTCTCTATCCGAGACAAAAGAATATGTCGACGTTCGGTCCATCCGCCAGCGCTGGCTTCGAGAGGAGGCTGGCCGCTGTGCCGGGACCAATGCCAGGAAGTTAGAGAAGTCTGTGAGAAAAGCTCTACCCTATGCCATTTTCAACTTCCGGACGAAAGTTGTACAAGCTCGGGTTCGGTACTGGCAAATGAATTGGAAGGACACCAGTTACAGCCCTTACGACGAGTTGTGTAAAAACCTCCGAGGACCGGACTTTGCTATCACGTTAGAAGTGGACATGTTCCTTCGCCAGCTGGGCAAGGATGCCACCCCATCGCAATTCGCCGCTCTCTTCCCATTGACACCGAGTCCGGAAGGCAGCCAGGTGCGCCTATTAGACATCGTTGATTATGTCTGTTGGCTGTCCGATCTCGACTCCGGCACGACAGCGCTACCTCGAGAGTTGCGCGAGCGATTGTCGCGTTCCTTCGAATTCCCTCGACCCAGCTGGAACCGGAAAACATTTCGAGAAGCGATTGGTGACCAGCTCCCGTCGCAGATAATGGAGCAGGCAGACCCAGAGGAAGCCCACTCAGAGAAACGAGCAGATGAGTTGGAGAAGGAAAGACGAGAAGGTGGACGTCACTGGAGTGCGGAGCCGTTCGACAGCGCGTGAGGCCAGGGCTCCAAGTCTGGTGGCTTCTCGGCGTGAGCGAGCCTTGTTTACAGAATACGTTTTGGTCCGACTGCTTCTTTTTGAACGGCATAACCACGGATCAGCTGCTATCATTCTTACAAAGTGCAAGCGTTTTGACTGATGAGCGATGGCACGTTGCCAATAAAAATGCTACTGAACTAGAGCACATTCCACTTTAGGAGCTACATCAATAGAACCTGCCCACCATCACATCTGATATCCTCACCAGTGATATACGTGGCAGCACGGCTAGCCAGGAGCACAACTGCGCCTGCAAGCTCCTCCGCTTGACCCATCCGCCCCATGGGATGTCGATGATACCACTGCTCCTTGTGCCAATCCAGCCCAGCTCCTTCATTCAGCACAGTGTCCATATAACCGGGACTGATCGTGTTGACCCGGATCCCATGCACGCCCCACTCCGCGGCCAGCGAGTCCTTCATCGCCAGCACGCCCGCCTTGGACACGTTGTAGTGCACCTGCGGCTGCGGCCAGTTCGGCCGGTGCGCCGAGATGCTCGCCGTCATGACGATGCTGCCCCGCGTCCCCTGCGCCACCATCTGCCGCGCGGCCGCCTGCGCGCAGATAAAGGACCCGGTGAGGTTGATGTCGAGCAGCAGGCGGAACTGCACGGCCGTGAGGTCCAGCGCGGGGACCGAGCCCACCACGCCCGCGAAGCACACCAGCACGTCGACGCTGCCGAGCCGCGCGGCGGCCTCGCGCACGGCCGCGTTGACGCGCGCCTCGTCCGTCACGTCGACGCGGAAGTACTCGACGCGCGCGGCCGGGAACGCCGCGCGCAGGGCGGCCAGGGCGGTCTGTGCGCGCGAGCCGGCGGCCTCGAGGTCGTCGAGGTCGAAGATGGCGAGGCCGGCGGCGCCGTGCTCGAGGAGCGCGTGGCAGGCGGCGGTGCCGAGGTCGCCGGTGCCGCCGGTCACGATGGCGTTGCCGGTTATGGCGAAGCGCTCGAGGGCGCGGGGTCCGGGGGCGCTCGAGGGCTGTGTGAGCGGGGGAGGCGGGCCGGAGAGGGTGCCCGGGGCGCCGGTGCCGAGGGCGATTCGGGGGATGACCCGTGAGGCGAGCTGGGAGCGGTCTGTTGTCATTTTTGAAAGGTTCTTTTTGGGTGGGAAGTTTTGGGAGGAGAGAGGAGGTAGGGGCCGCTGCAAGTGGGTGAGGTGACTGTGGCTAAGGTCTAATCACGACGGAAGGTTTATCGTTTATAAACTGTGTTCTCAATCAGGGAGGGCAACAGCAGGCCCGAGTCCGGTGCCGCATACCTACGTAGTATTGACGAGAGGGATCAGCGTTCACGAAGTAAGACGGGCATCTGTGAACCTGGAAGTGTGTGACGGGCTATCTCCGCACTCCGCAGCGGAGGGGGGCCAGTACTCGGAGCTTATTATGCAGACGCGCATGGCCTGTACGAAGTACTGATGATGCTAAAACAATAATGAGTTCACAGGAAGTTGCTTAGCACGATGAAAGTTGTACGTTGACCGTGCTGGGGATCATGGCTGTCTCCGGGCAGGCCAACCTCGAAATAGAATTGGAAATCGCAGGCGGTAGCTCTTCTAGGTAGACAGGAACAGGTAGATATATAGATGTGGCTATTTGCCCTTGGGATCTCATCATAGTTCACGGCACTTGAACGCACGGTCTGATTCAGAAGGATTTGATTATCGAGTTCACTTGATACAAATGCCCCGTTCCAGGTTGCCTTGTCATTATCCATGGACTATTCGTAGGGTCGTAGTGTCGTGGAGCCGTAGCACATGAATTCATAAGCCTGAACATTTCCACATGATACCAATGCCCCGTTGCGTTGTCATTATTCATAAAAGAGTCGTAGAGTCGTAGAGTCGTAGCACGTGAACTCATAAGCCAGAACATGTCCACATTATATACAAGCTCATTACATCCTAAATTCATGATCATACCTAGTCATAAAGTTAGCTAAGCTCCCGTGTATAAGGTGTACAGAAGCGCACTTACATGAAAAAGAGAGGAAAGCTAGAGCATATTGACCGATGGCTTTTGCGTGTAGTGAAAGCCAAAAACTTGTAGAGACGAAAAGAGCGATATGTGAGGGTAAAGATTGTATAGTTCTGGGACAAAGTCAGATCCTGGGTACTGGGAATTTGGTTACAAACTTGGACATCAATACCTGCACGGACACAGTGAGTGTCGTTGAAAGATCGTGCGGGAGGGTGGGCGTAAGGTAGCGAAGAACAGCAGAGCAAGGTCCGGGAATTCCATCCAGAAGGTTGTAGATGCGACATTAACGGCATCCGACTTGCTTAGGAGCGGTGTTATGTCGACACCTAGCTGGATGAGTGGAGCAGGAGCTTGCTTGAGACGTGCCGAAAGAAAGACAGAGTGTGGCGCAGAGCGAAGCAGCGGGCAAGTAAGTGGAGGGGTGGAAAGCGTAGGAAAGAAAATGAACGATCATGTAAATTTCAAGTGAGTGAATATTGAAATGCGTGAGTGGTATGTCGGAGCTGCATGCGAAGAATCTGGTGCGTTCGTAAAGAAGACGGAAGCGGTCGCGGTTGAGATCATTGAAGCTAGAGGCAAGCTTATGCAAAGCGAGGCAAGGCGGAAGTCGGAGCCTGGGAGGAAGAGAATGAGAACACCGAAGATGAGAAAATTTAATGAAAGTTCGATTTATGACTGGAGTAAGCGAGGGAGTTCCAGCATTGAGGAAAGGCGAGACGAAAGAAGCCCGCTGGTGATGAATGAGTGGAAGAATAGAATCGAGCGAGGGAGAAGGAGACAAAGAGCAAAGGTCAGACGATCGATAATAACAGACTTTTGGTGAGAAGACTCTAGCCAACAAAAGAGTGTGAGTTCCATATTTGGAAGACAAAAGAATGGACACCCGGGATGACCATCTCTCAAAATGGAATGAGTGACAGATGAGAGATGAGCTGGAAACCTGGGATGGTGGTAAAGAGTGGACTGTGCGAGCGCTGAAGACTGCTAGATAGGAAGGCAATGAGGGCGATATCTGGAGATTATATATAAGAAAAGAACAAGACGTGTGAGTAATAGTTCAGTCGTTGGTTGGGGGTCCCAGAAGATCGCTCGAGCGAGTTGGTGTTGGTCGAGGTCGCAGCTTCAAGGCTGATACCCCCACAGGCTTGATATTGAACCACACCTGAAACCTCATATACAGCATATGCACGTACTGTTGAGAACGCCATGATTTCACCTTAAACAGGCCCAAATTGAGTAGGAAATCATGTTCCAGAACAAAATCAAGCTGACATCTGTGGTTCCCTATAAGTAGTTACGTGCATGCTGACATGCTTTCCGACCACAAGGGTAGCCAACGCTGGACCCTCGGTGACCCGGAAAAAGACCCAAAGCCCCTGGGGCGGCTCAAAGGGGAGCAAGTCTTACTGGAGCACGCTTCAACAAAGTCTGGCCCCAGCATCGTAGCGGTTGGACCATGGAGTTTGTGGTCACTGCCCGGCCACCCGGTCGGCCAGGCCTGCTTTGCCGTGGCCCGCCCTGAGGCCGGCCTGCTTGTCGACCGAAACAGATATCCCTGTTTCATCCACAGGCCAATATGCAAGGCTGAACTACAGTGGACTTCGGATCTTCGATCAGTGAGCAGACAAGTGGGTGTCACGGCCTGTTCGATCAAGATGCGGGCGACTCGCCATCAGCGGGTGGCATCGCGGCCGCTCAAAGGGCCCGCCAGCCTTAGTCTTAGGATCTGACAAGCCTGTACTACTCATAATTTGGCATGGTATTTGAATTCGCCCTTCTCGGGTCTCCGGTTCTCATTTCGCTCATCTGAGAATTGTTTTCTCAACTCTTCCAAGGTTTCCTGCTCCCTCTTCCCTCTCCGCCTTAAGGTTCCTTCCGTCTTCCTCCTCCGCCTTCTTCTTCTCTCCCTTTATCCCCCCCCCCCCCGGGCCTCTATCTCTCTTTCTGTCTCCTATCATACCTCGCTGATTCACCAGTAAGAAGTAGCTGAGGATTGAAATGTGAAGGACATCAACAGCCTGAAGGAGCTGAAATTGAATAACAGGAAAGTCCATCAGGTGCATTGGAAGAACAAGAAGTACGGGACGAGTGAATTTTCCGTCCAGGAACTTATGTAGCGCTGATTGCCAACGATATGAAGCATCATAGCGGAAGTGATCACTGTGCGCTTGCACAGTTGTGGTTCGGCGTGCCACGCTCCGCCCCATCTTCTTAGGTCGATGTCCCTATTCTGAATTCCTTCCGACCACGCCTTCCAAGCTTCAAGGAGTATTCCTCCAATGGAAAATTCCCACTAGGTCATCTTATAATATGAATTGTAACTACAAGTTCGACGTATTCTCCTGCACCTGTATACTTCTCATGGCAAGGCTTGGACCACAGACTCGGGAGGCTTCAGAACCCTAAGCTGTGAGTCTTAGCTGTCGCACCATTCGCTAAGAAGGGCCCTTGAATACCTATACACATGATGGGACAATTACTGATACCTTCGGCCTTCGCCGTCTTCACCCAACTGGTCTTTGCTACCACCATCCAGACCTACGGGCAATGCGGGGGCTCGGGCTTCACTGCCACTGGTGACTGTGCATCTGGCGCCTACTGCCAGTCTCAGAACGCATTTTACTGTAAGTCCACATATAGATGATATCTACAATGAGTGCACGGTTTGACAGTCGCCCTCATTTACTCTCATCAGACCAGTGTGTGCCCGGAACCGCAACAACTTCCGGATCGTCGACATCGAGTCGCAGCACGACTACTTCGAAGCCAGCGTCCATACCAGCAACAACCACGACAACTACCAGCACTGTGCGATCTACTAGCACTTCGACAAAGACGTCTTCGACTAGCACCAAAACCAGCGCTTCTGCTTCTGCAACCCATTACCTGCTTGTATTGTAGGTTCACTCGTCACCATGTTCCCACTGGATTGACAGATTTTTTGATTTTTTTTGACAACTGTGGCGTTCGTCGTCATTCAGCGGTGACTCGTATTCTTCCACGCAGTTCTATATTGAAGGAGGATACCCATCTGCTTCTGATCCCATCGGGCAGCCCGACCTCCCAGGCAGCACGACTTCAGGCGGCTTGAACTGGGTGGGCGTGGTCACCAGCGAGCTGAACACCAGCCTTGTGCTCACTTATGACTGGGCCTACTACGGCGCCGACACATCCAATGCCATCATCAACACTGTGAGTCAATGAGAGCAGACGTCGTGCCGGGCGGCCGTAAAAGCTCGCGGCGGTTGGCATGTTCTTTCCATGATACATCGGTCGTCTTCGAGTTTGGCGACGAGAACTTGCTATTTGTTGGTTGCTGACACTCATAACACGCACAGGGAGTAACCACCGACTTCATAGCACAAGTGGCCGAATTTGAGGACTACCTCGTCCCCGCGCCCTCGCAGGCACCATGGACGGCGGCGAACACTCTCGTAGCAGTTTGGTTCGGAATCAACGACGTGGGCGGGTGCTTCTGGGGGTCCTCCCTCTACCCTACGTGTCCGATCGACCAAGTCATGGAGACGTACTTTGGGCTGCTTGCGGACCTCTACGATGACGGACTGCGGAACTTCGTACTGCTGATGGTCCCTCGTGCGTGTGACATTACTCTCTGTACTTCTTCTGCATTGCAAAATTCTAGGCTGACACTAGACCGTCCAAAAAAGCCTTCTATAAAGCCCCTGTCTTTGCCAGCTACACCACCGCCGAGCTGCAGAGTCTCATCGACGACATCCAGGCGTACAACGAAGCGCTTGTGACGAACATGGCTGTGTTCAAAGCCTCTCATAGTGGTGTCACCGGCCAGGTTTTCAATACTTCGGCTTCCTTCTGGGCTGTTCTCAACAATCCGACAGCTTACGGTGCGGCCAATGCCCAGTGTCAGAACAGCGACGGCACCAGTTGCGTGTGGTATGATAACTACCACCCCGGCCAGGCTGTCCAGAAACTCGTTGCTGAGGCGCTTGTGAGCGCTGTTGGAGGTGTTTATTTCTAGTTTTGACACCAGATCGAGCTGGCGACGGCATGATATAGGTGTGCTTGGACTCACAGTGCTATGGAAGCCCAGTCTGCAGATGGGACTGTCGAGTGTCATTTCATGGGCACTTGCCAGTGAAGTAGACGCGAGCCAAGCAGGTGAATAGTTTTTGGTCTAGATGATAGAGAGCGGACCGGTTCGTCGGACATTATGAAAAAAAATGCAGCGCTTGAATTTCAACATAGGTTATGCTCGCTGTACTATTATGCCCCCCTCCCCCTTTGCCTCTCCCCCACCCCCCGAAAATCATTTTCCCACTCCAGATTCATGCCGCCGTAGAGTAACACGACTGCTTCTGAAGCAAGCCAAACAGCCCAGGATCTACCCCAAAATTCCTCGACAACTCCGGCGATCGAGCGGGGCGGCGCGGACTCCGCGGACTGCTCGGCGCCAGCGTGATGGGCAGCGACGACGACGACACAGGCTTCACCTCGCGCGACGCCTCCGCAGGCGCAGGCGCAGTAGGCACAGGGGCACCAAAAATCCCCACCACCTCCTCCGCGGTCAGCCCGTCCAAGCCCAGCGACGCCAGCGTGCTGCCCGTGGCAAAGTAGTCCTCCCCGACCATCGCGGACGCAAGCGTGATCATGGACCGCATCACGGGCAGCTCCAGCCCGCGCAGGCGGCCCAGGCCGTACCACATGACCATGGTCTCCTTCATGTCCTCGTCCAGGAACCGCGACCCGCGCAGCGTCGTCGGCGCCAGCCCGTGCTTGTTGTGCGGCGCCGACGTGCGCGCGAACGTCACCCAGTCCGGGTACGCGGCGTCGTACCAGGCGTTGGTCCACGCGAGCACCGACGGCGCGTCGTCCTTCTCCTCGCCCGTCGTCGTCGTCGTCGTCGTCGCCGACGTCGCCGCCTTCGTCTTGAGCGCGGCGGCGAGGGCGACGCGCTCGGCGTCGAGCGCCAGCGTCGCGCGCGCGACGCTCGGCGTGATGCCCTCGCCGTAGAGGTGGAAGGGGCTGCCGCCCTCGACGCGGCCGGCGTTGAGCAGCATCGGCGGGCAGTGCACGACGGGGTTGGTGCAGTTGAGCCACATGTTGAGCACGGACGCGCGCCACTCCACGCGGTGGGCGAACATGTCGTTGAGGACGCCGCGCTCGGGGTCGTCCAGGACCTTGACGGACGCGAGCGGGAACGTCTTCTTGATGTACAGCACCGCCACCTGGCCCGGCGCCGGGGACCTGCACGCGTACGGAAGGGTGCAGGACTCGAGCACGTTCCGCGTCTGCAGGCCCAGGTGCCGCACCTTGGCCGCGAAGCTGCCGCCGCCGGGCAGCGCGACGATGGTCGTTTGGCGCAGGTCGTATCTGCTCAGCGCGCGCAGGATCTCGCGGTGGGCGGTGGAGAGGGTGACGATGACGATGTGGGTGGTGCTGCGCACGAAGTCGCCCAGGTCGTCGACGAGCTGGACGGCGAAGGAGCCCTCGACGGCGGTGGTGGCTTCGATCACGCTGCCGTGGGACTTGATGCGGTCGTATTCTGTGCGGTGGCCCGGGCTGCAGTAGATTAGGGGTGTGAAGCCGCGGGAGGCTAGGTGGACGGCGAGGGCTTTGCCGCCCTGGCCGAGACCGATGATGCCGACTTGTGGTTGTGACATGGTTTGTGTGACGGATCTGTGATGCAACCTTGAGAGTTTACAGAGGTGTAAATATCGTGAGTCGTGACTGACACCGAATCTGTCCGAGCTAGTAGGTGACCTAGAAGGCTTCCAGAAGCAACTAAAAGGCTATCTTGTGTTGCACGGACGGCGATCTGAGGGAGAGAACAGCTGAGTTTGGAGGAGATCGTGCCCTGCCTCATTCACCTGCAGTATACAGTAGGAGTCTATTTGCTGAAGCGCAACCACATGCAATCGCGTTGCATTGAAGGGGTTCGACAACAAGAAAGATGGTGTGTATGATTGTCAGGCTTGCATTGCAGAGCTTTTCGTTCTGGGTCCAGTACCGCCCATAATTATTATACTTATATAATATACTTCCGGGAATGAGTTGGTGAATCTGCAAACCAGGGACGTGGCACGCATCGGTGTTTGGTGGCCGAGCATAATATGCGGACTGCCAGGACACGCGAGGGCCATGACGAACGTGGGTGGGGGGGCCACTTGTGCAGGTGAGTATGTTTTGAGCATGTATCTGAGTCATCAGCCCGGGTGAGATGGGCGGGGCCCTGGATGAGCACGTTTACCTAGGCAGTACTTGTGCTGGTCTAGAAACGCCGATCCGCCCTGTTGGCCCCGAAGAACGGACAGTTGGACCTCGGGGCCCGATGGACTTCGGGGCCAACAGAGTGTCCTTCTTAGGGGGAGAGTTTAATAAAGTGGTAGGCGTGCCGAAGTGAGGCCCCCGAGTAAGTTTTCCAGGGAGGTGTGGAAACGAAACATCTGGATACTATTTCAACAGCTACGGCTCCCGATTTTCCCCTCGTTGAGCCAAGTACCTCCTAGCGTCCGTCGAAACGTGGTGGCGGTTTCTAGACGACCATTATCAAACCATTGGAAATCTTGGAAAGTGCCCAGGAACCTCGGGAGGTGTGGAAACAAAAACATATGAATACGTATTCGACAGTTACGGCTCCCGCTTTTCTCCTCGTTGAGCCAAGTACTCCGTGCATAATACCTATTAGCATCCGCCGAAACATTGTGACGGTTTCTAGACGACCATTATCGAACCATTGGAAATCTTGGAAAGTTTCTCTTGCGTATGTTGCAGGTGCAACCGAAACAAGTCAAGAGTCCCAAATTAACTTCTAACAGGCGGAAGTTTACTCTTGACTCGACCGCCTCACAGGCTTGCTTCAAGTACCTAGGAGATGAGGTTATCATAGCGCACAGCACTGATGAGGGAAACACCTGCTGCTGCTTCTGGCGCGAGAACCTTGGAAGAGCCGCCGAATCGCCGTCAACTCCAAAAGCTCGGGGCCTCGGCAGAGAGCAACCTTAGGCCTTCTCAAGAAGATCTCACGACGAACGACATGACAGCAGCTAGCAAATTCGACGACGACCCTCCAGATGGGGGGTGGAGGGCCTGGTCAGTCGTTTTCGGAAGCTGGTGCTGCAATTTCATCATCTCGGGCTGGCTGAACGCCATGGGCGTTTTCCAGGACTATTATTCCACAGAGCTGTTTCCAGATCTGCCCACGAGCACCATCGCCGTCGTCCCTGCCTTGACCAACTTCCTCATTTTCGCAGGTGTAAGTGAACTCGCTCGATAGAAGAGACCCATGTGGATAGGTGTACTGGACTCTCTGCTGACTACCAGCTCATGGTCGTTCAGGGACCTATTTTCGGTCTGATATACGACCGGTACGGCTCGAAATGGCTTCTTGCTGTGGGCGGAACTTTGCATGTGCTGGGGATCCTCGCAGCCTCGGTGGCTTCTGAGCATTTCTACGCCCTTGCGCTCTCACAGGGTGTCTGTACGTGCTCTCTGTCTTTGCCGGCTGGTGTCTCCCGGATACTGTAACTGACACTCAACTCTCAACATAGGCTCTGCGATAGGCGCCAGCATGATGTTGTACCCAGCCATATCGGCAATATCGACGTGGTTTTCCAAACGAAGAGCCTTGGCGCTTGGATTGACATCAACCGTGAGTACCCACCCGAATAGGTGGTTTACAGCAGGGAAAATATGCTGATGAACAAATCTCTTCCAGGGCGGCTCGATCGGGGGTATCGTGTTCCCTCTGCTGTTCCAAAGCCTACTGTCGTCAATTGGATTTGGGTGGGCCATGCGGGCTTGCGCTCTGTTGGTGTTTGTGTTTGCGGTAAGCAGTTTGATCTCACTCTGGCGACAATTGGCGCTACACTTATGCTCTCACCTTACTAAGTTGTTGTTGATCAGGTCGTGGCTAATCTCACGGTGGTCTCACGCATCCCACCGGTGCCATCGAAATTCGAGTTCAAGTCGTACATCAAGCCCTTCAGAAGCACGCCATTCCAGCTGCTGGGCCTCAGCATGTTCTTGTATCTCGGCTTGTTTCTCCCGCTCACCTACATCATTGTTCAGGCACAGCGAGAAGGCGTGCCGGAGCACCTGGCCGAAAAGATGGTGGTTATCATCAATGCATCCAGTCGTGAGTAGCATGCGTTCGAACGTACTCCCCTCTTGAGATGAACTGGAATTGACAAGTCGTCCAGTGATCGGGCGCATATTTCCGTCATGGGCCGCGGACCATATCGGCCGATACAACATGTCGATCATGTTCAGTTTCCTCTCAACCCTCGTCGTGTGGGTCTTCTGGATCCCGCTGCAGAACAACATCGCCGGCATCATCACCTTCGCCGTGCTGTACGGTATCTTCTCGGGTGCTGTGATCGCCCTGACACCAGCACTCGTTGCTCAGATTTGGTATGTGCATCCTGCCTCCCTCTCTCAAAAACTCAAACTCCGTAGCTAATGCTGGTCTGTCGCAGTGATGTCAAAGAAGTAGGTGTCTGGACTGGCACATTATATGGACTGCTGGGCATCGTCACCCTCACAAGCACGCTGTCCGCTGGGGCATTGGTCGACGATCAAGGTGGGAACTTTTTGGGTCTCAAGATTTTCTGTGGCGCGTCGATCGCGCTGGGAGCTGCGTTCCTGATCTGGGCAAGAGTGTCGTTGAAGGGCTGGAAACTTGGAGCAAGGATTTGAGCAGATCAGCGAGATACCTACCCGGCTGTTGAGCCTTCTAGGTAGAGTCAGTAATCAGTATAGATATCAGACCCGACCATCCCTCAAGATGCTCATCCACGTACTGGAATACGTCAGAAGACCCCACGACCTGTAATTCTTATTTCCGGGCCCGTTCAGTGCTGTAAAAGGACCTCGGGAGTACCTAGCCTAACCTCAACTGCTAGCCTGCACTTCGTTTCGACGCCACGGGCCAGCTAAGACAGTCCAAGGCGGGGGCTAGAAGCCAGAACTACCGATGCCACACTGGTGCCGGCTTGAAAAGCATCCTGTTAGGCCCGAAGTTCCTTACAGGGCGGATCGGCGTTTCTAGACCAGCAACAAGTATGCAAAGGTGTGTCGTCGGAGGAATTCCCCGTTCCGGTTGAACTCTTTTTTGCGGCTGATCGCCCTTGAATAGAATTTATACAGTACCTGGTATATATTGGATGCCGTCATGCAGGGGCCCGGAAGCCAGTATATGTTGCTTGCGTACTTGTGCTGGCTTAAAACGGCGATCCGCTCGCACTGTAAGGAACTTCGGAGCCAACAGAGAGGATGTTTTGAAGCGGGCACAAGTAGGCGGCCACAGGACCCGGCACGTAACCAAATTGTTTGGGGGGAAGGGGGGGGGGGGAGGTTACGAGTAGTCATAATATTGCGTGGCTTTTGAGCAAGTATGTCGAGTTCCATGTAGAGCTGCATCTTTGGCGAGAGCACATAAGCCACAGAAGTACTAAAATCCATTGCGCAAGATCCACTGCATATACTTTGGCGACTAATAGGTGAGCACGTTCCAACCCAGGTCCGTGTCACCGCCGGCATCTTTCCCGTTTTTGGGTGGTAGATGAGCAAGTTTTACTAGGTATTATGGACTCTGGATTTACCGCCTCGTGCTTGGTGCGATTCGTGTTCGCACTCCGAAGTCCAGTATCGACCAGTTCAGGCTCGCTGATATTCAGAGTTATTTGAGAAACCAGCCGAGACTCATGAGACATACGTTTCCTTTTGCAACCCCGCTCGATATTCGAATCAGACCACCTGCACCTGGGCAGCGAATTCGAGAGATCCGTGAATCGCATCTCATCTAAACTGGCGGTGGACTTCACTTGAGCAACACCATCATTCACTCCTCCACCTTCTAGATCTATTGCCCACCATTTTCCTCCCTGAAGTCACGACCACACAGCCACAACCACACAAAACAACTATCATCCTTACTTAGTATACAATGGGCTCCTCAACAGACGACACCTTCGCCTTCTCGGTGAAAACCGACTCCTGGGACCACTACGCCAAATACCGCCCCTCCTACCCGGAGTCCATGTGGGCCGCCTGGCTCGCCTACCACCGCGGGCCCCTCACCAGCATCATGGACGTCGGCACCGGCGGCGGCGTCGGCGCCGCGGGCCTGCTCGCCGCCGCGCGCGCCACGGGCCGCCACGCCCAGATCAAGCACGTGTACCTCTCGGACCCCAACGCCGACAACCTCGCCGCCGCCCGCAAGAACTTCACCGCGGAGCGCTTCCCGGGCATCGCGTTCCACTTCCACCGCGGGCCGGCCGAGGACCCGTTCCCCGAGCTGGCGCCGCGGTCCGTGGACCTGCTGATGGCGTGCGCGAGCATCCACTGGATGGACATCGACGCGGCCATGGCGACGTTCGCGGCGACGCTCAGGGCGGGCGGCACGTTCGGCGCCGTCGTGTACCCGCAGCCGACGGTGTTGCGGACGCGGGGCCAGGGCGACGGCAACGACGACGACGACGCGGAGGTGCTTGCGGAGAAGCTGGGCGAGGTGTTTGAGCAGCGGCGGCGCTTCCAGGACGCCGGCGACGCGGCGAATGTCATGTCGTCGATCCGCGCGCGGTGCTACCGCAACCTGTCGGTCGGGCTGGACTACGTGCCGTTTGCGCCCGACACGTGGACGGGCGTGCGGCGCCGGACGGCGAATCTGCCGCCGGACGGGAAGTGGCCGCTGCGGGACTCGTCGTGGCGGCACTACGGCGAGCCGACGGTCGCGGTGCGGGAGGGCGAGGAGGAGTATGAGCGGGTGGCGGAGGATGCGGAGTATGTGCGAAGGGGGTACACGGTGGAGCAGCTGAAGGAGTTCTTCCAGACGCTGGGGTACGAGCCGTTTGTGATGGACGGGCGGTTGTGGCAGACGGAGGCGTTCAAGGAGTTTGAGAAGGTGGTGGAGGAGAGGGGCGGGAAGTTCGATTTGGTGTGGCCGGTTGCGACGACGTTGGCGAGGACGAAGTGAATGTGCCTGTGAGCCTTGGGCTCAAGGGTAGGAGGGCAGCATTATATATCTTAAGGAGTATCTAGACATGTGCTCTGATATATAACGCCATCAGCTAAAATTCGTGCGCAATTCCCAAGTCCTCCATGTTCCTGACCAGAGTCTGAGTGATGATGGGCATGGGCCGGGCAGAAACATGGCACGGAAGAGCTGGAGCAGCCTGGTTGGGCATTGACTTATTTCAATGTTGGTGTTATCTATACACTCTAGCGGCGGCACGTCTAGCCCTCCAATTCCTAGCATCGACAGCTATCCTCCGCCTCAAATGCCGATTAAACCCATAAGTCACCGCCGACGTAAACCCCACAAAAGCACTCGCAGCCTGCAGAGCGTTCAGAACCCTCCCAGATTCCGACCCGCCAGCCGCCGCCTCCAGCAACCGATTCACCAGCCCGGGGATCGACAGCACCACGTAGAAGATCGGATACGCGTTCATCATCAGCATCCGCTTGACCTCGCGCTCGATGCGCTTCGTCTCAGGCGACGTGGGAGCCGTCGAGCCGAACGAGTTGGCAGGCGCAAGGGATTGCTTCACCAGGGACTGTTGCGCCAGAGCTTGGTTGTTGCTGGCGTACTCGCCTTCCGAGTAAGGTGGAGGGGCGGCGGTGAAGGCTCCTCGGCTAAGGAAAGCGTCTCTGCCACCCCTGGCGCCAGCTGCTTTGGGCGGCCATTGAGGGAAGTCCTTCTCCGACGACACGGACAGCCTCAGCCACGACGAATCTCGCATGTGCGGGCTGAGGGCGGCGGAGTCTGTCGACATCATCGTGCTCGGGGTCAGCGGCGGCTGCTGCTGCTGCGCCATCTCGTACGGCGACTTCTGCTGCACCGAGCAGCCCTTCCACGCATCGCTAGTAGCCACGGGGTTGTTGCTGCCGCCGGCGAGAGATTTGAAGTGCCGCGACGTGTAGTAGTAGACGTAGCCGTAGATGGCGACGATGGCGACGATGATGGCGAACCGCCAGGCGTGCGTGAGGCCGTAGCGCAGGTCGTTGCGCGCGGGGGAGATCCAGCACCAGTTGGCGCCGGCGGGCACCATGACTTGCAGTGCGATCGCGGTGCAGCCTGTTGCGAGGGGCACGAGCCACACGGCGAGGCAGCTGAGGATCTTTTTGCTGTTGCTGACTGCGGGCATGTAGACTTTCTCGGTGATGGTTAGGAGTGTGAACTGGGACTGACTGTTAGGAGGAATTCTGGTGCCACGACGAATATATACACCTGGACTCCTGGAAAGCGAGAAGCGAGAAAGTGAGAACGTACCACTGCAATAGCAAGCATCGAAAAATCAGACGCCTGGACAGAGACCTGGCCCACCCAGCCGTTCAACGAGCACAGCATTCCAGGTCTGAATTCCCCCATGATCAGGAAGTACGACCCGGAGAGCGTGGCGTTCAAGGAGTTGATGAGCTCGGCAATCATCAAGTTCAAAATCAGGGAGTGGCGGAACATCCGCTGCTCCTCGCGATAGACAACGAAAGTCACCAGCACCAAGGTCGTCGCGAAGAGGGACAGACCACTACCGGCGAGGACGATAGGGTCCACGAGCGGGTCGTAGACGTTAGACCAGGCCAGCGACATCGCGATGGACAGGTTAAGTTAAGAGGTCGTCGATGTCCGGATCGACCACTTCTTCGGCGGCGGCGGGGGGGAATCCAGTTCCAGCGCCATCGGGAAAGTGCGACGACACACACCCATGGCGTCGCGTGGGCGTGGCACGTTATTATATTCATGAAGATGATCGTGCAACCCCACTGAACCTCATCAACCATCAACCAGATATCACAAACCGGCTGAAGACCCACCGGCGCCCGAGGCTTGACCTCTTAGCGGAGTCTGCGCCGGCCGACGAGACATCTGCGGTCGCGCAAGCGCTGGCCTAGAAGTTTCAGCCAGGAGACAGGGTCGCTGGAGCTCTCGCGCACCAACCTTAGCCTTGGATTCCGGGTGCTATCATCACGCCTACATAATCTATGAGTCTCCCGGTCGGGCTGATGAGAGGCAGGATGGCATGCTTGTCAGGGCCGTGCGTGCGGAAGGAGAGTGGATCCACAGCCGCAGGAGGGCCGGACTTGAGGTGTTTCGTGGTTTCGCGTGTGGCGGGAGACCCACATGGAGGTCTGCAGGAGCGTTTCCCGCTGAAACATGCGATTGCCCTGTATCCTGCACAAGACTGACATAATTTGTGCTGGATGTTCGCTGTCGCGTGAGCGGTGGGACCGACAAGAATGAGAGGAATGAACCACGTGGTGTGGCCCATGAATGATGGTGAATCGTCATTGTGAGGAGGCCTCGCTCGAACGCAGTTCTGCGGACGTGGTGCAGCGGAACGGCAGGTGGTTGACATGTTTCGAATCGAAACGGTTTCATGGCCTCCCTCGATGCCATGATTCGTGCGTGAGGACGTGGGGGTACTGTAATGGGGGTGTGTTGAAGGTATGGATTTGGATTTCCTGAAGAAACTTTGCAGCGCTTTCACAGCTCGAAATCCAGGACAGCAATATCTCGTCTTGCAGGTGACCCGTCAACGTCCTTCCTCACGAACAACGACAAGACGTTCTCCTCCTCAAGCCTCGGACTATCGACCAGTGGCTCGCCAGTGAGGCCTTTGCCGGTCCACACCTCTTCATAGCCAGCATACCCGCGTGATTTGGCCGCCTTCAGTATCTTCATCGTCGGCGTGGTTGTATCTGGCAGGATGAGGAGCAGATCATCGTCCTTGGTGACAGCCAGCCGACCACGTCTTGGGCCATCGACAGGCCGAACGGCGCGCGAGCTCCAAATTCCTAGGTAAATAGCAGTCAGTATTTTCTCGAAGAAGACAATCAGTTAAGAAAAGAACGTTCCCCCCAACCCCATCCCCCAGATTACCTACCATCTGGCGCCCGATAATAATGCTTCCACATAAGGTCTCCGTCCAATGTGTCCCGGTTCAGCACATGGACGCCCCCAGCGCGATCCACCGCCTGCGCCTCCTGGTTCATCAATCCACTTCCCTTGGGAATGTCAAACGCCACGATGCCCGGCGCGTCATTGCGGATCGTCTCGCCCTTCCTCAAGTCGGCAATCACCTCGCCCTGGCCGTTCCGCCAGGTATATCCCAAGTCCTCGGAGTAGGCGTAGCAGATCCTGGGGACCAAAAAAAAAGACGAGCAACGACATCAGCACAAAATGAGACGTCGTCACAAACAGTGAGTGCATCATCACCAACTAACTCACCGGTGGTTGTTCTCCGCGCCATTCGGCCCCGCCTGCTGCTTGTGCTTCGTGTCCCCCAAATCATCCCACCCCTCATACCACACAAACCCGCGATACACCCACGTGACATGCAGCACGCCGCCGCCGCCGCCGCCGCCGCCGTCGTCGTCGTCCCCGCTGAAATCCCACCCGTGCACGTACGGGTTGCTGTCGACGCCCGTGAGCGGCGTGCCGACGAACTCCCAGGCGCCAGTGGTGGTGGTGGTCGTCGTCGTCGTCGTCGTCGTCGCCGCCGCCGTCGCCGCGCGGTACAGGTACAGATGGTCTGAGCCGAGCCCGGCCTTGCCGTCGCGGAGCGACAGGAAGAGGGCGCCGCCGCCTCCGCCGCCGCCGCCGAGGCTGCCGAGCAAGCGTGGGTAGGTCACGTAGCTGAAGTGCGGGTGCGTGCTGGGCAGGCCGGGGAGGGCGGAGAGGGTCGGGGTGAAGGCCGCGGCGGTCCAGGTGTGGGCGGAGGGGTCGAGGGCGAGGCCGCGGGTTGAGTGGCGGTAGCGAAGGCTTTCAGAATGGGTGTGAGCGGGAGCAACTTTGAGGAGGAGTTTTGGGTGGACGAGGAAAACAGCTGGCTGTGAGGCAGAATCTTACACATCGCAGTGATGGTCGTAAGACAGATGTATAGTTCCATCACCTTGGCAAATCCCTATTTGCGCCGTGTTGTGGCCATCATCCGTCGTCTGCGGATAGTCTTCAAACACAATTGTCTCCCATGGTCCGTCCGGGAGCTTCCTCCTACCGAGATGCACGAACAGAGGCTCCGGGTCTGAGGCAGGGGTCAAGCTGCTGTAATACACGGCATACTGCCAACCTCTGAACGACGTGATGGCGTCCTGCTGGAAAGCGTAGCCGTTGATGGCATGTTTGCGGTGCGCCGGGTCGCGGCCTAGGACCGTGACCGCTGGGGTCGCTAGCATGGGGCCGTCAAATGGCAGGCGTGCCTGACAACTGCACTATTATAGGCGACGCCGGGGCTCGAGGGGAAGACCCAGGTGGTGATGCCCTTGATCAGGAGTGAAGATACATCGGCTCAGCAACTTGATAGATCGGAACGCTATAAACCATCCTCAGGGAACTCGGATTTGTGGGATGATAGTAAAGGCGGGGATGCGGCAGTGAAGGTGGATGCCGCCGTAGTCGCTCGCTGCATGAGAAGCTGGCTCGATGCGACCTCAGCAGCTGTAATTGTTAGCTACCTCCAAACAGTGCATGTGAGTGGCACTTCAACTTCTGTTACGCCTCATCATCCCCCTTCAGACTCGACTATGTTCTATAAATCCTCAGACTCGTTATGCTCTGATTCCGAACATTGTCCAAGCATGATTTGTATCGGTGTCTAACACACGGCATCGTGGCCTCGGCTGGGCCCCTGCCGCAAGCAGGTGTTCGGGACTTAGGTAGTCAATGCCATGCTCACAGCGCGTGGCACCATTGGAAATTAGGAAGCCGATACCAAGTCAGGAATTCTCGCTCTTCGTTCCAGCCTCTGTTAACTTTTCCTGGGTCACGAGTCCAGCATCATCGCTGTCCTCCTCCACTGGAGCCTCTGCTTCCTGAACCGCCTGCAAAGCCTCCTTGTGACATCCTTGTGGCACCGGAGCTTCACGACAGAAGGACGAAATATTAGCAAATAGTGAATAGGAAAAGTAACCCTGTGAAATACGTAATATCAAGGCTCAAACATACGCCATGTGGGATGTTGTTTCTGGATATCTTGAGAGGTCATGTCCGCAGCGCGTGCCGAGGCGGCTTTGAACAGGTCAAGCATCTTTTGACGAGCAGCAGTGTGGGTTTCTATCTGCTGGTCGGACTGGCCTGGTGCTTCCGACACAACTTGGGGCTTTTCCATGCCCAGTTCTGCATCTTGAGGCGTGTCCGTCATGGTATTTTATGCTCTGTAGGAAAAGTGTGCAGCACGCTGCTTGTAGCGGTACCCTCAAGTAATACCGCGGAATGTGGGCGCCAAGGAAGTAAATATCGATTCGCGCAGAGCTTGCGAATTTGAACTGCATCAGCAGGAGGCACACGTTGCTGCTGCTCGGAATGTGGCGCGGTACGAAATGCAGACGGAGAAGTGATGAGCTGGCTGGTGGCCAGAGTCATCGCGAAAGGATTGTCCCATCTCACCCGTTCTGACCATTTTTCATGATATCTTCTGTGGGTCCCTCTCCGCTTGATATGGTGACAGACCAATCCGCGGCGAGCATCCACGTCGTGGCGAGCCGCGCTGTTGGCTGTGGTTGCATCCACAATCAGATCTGGCATGTGCTATGAAAACGCCAATGGGAATCCGGCCGCGGGACACCGAATCTGGTGAGGAGAGTGGTATGTATTGTCATTCGTGGAAAAACTGTTTGGGCACAAAACTCCCATAGTAAGCTCTTGGCCGCCACGAACCTTGGAAAGTCTTTTCACATTGATGGTATGTACTTGGCGAGGAGAACTGTGGTGTTCATGGCTCAACGTGCTAAGCAGTGCTAGTGCTAAGCATATTCAGAAAAACGAAAAGGCTGCTTCGGCTTCCTGCTTCATGACCACCATGTTAGCACCGAAAAAAGAGCGTTGGTCGGTCCTTGACACTCACTGATCAGTGTCAACTGCAACAGCAGGAGACCACTGCTTTGGTACTGCTGTGGATCCTTTTCCCCAGAGATTACCCGAGCAAGAATACTTTGTATGGGGTATCCCCACGAATCCTCCACTTCCCCAGATTTTCCCCAAGATCTCCAGGGTCCAGGGGCTCCACCTGCCTGCCTGCGTGTTGGTCCAGCTGACGGGCTGATAGCCGGTGAGACCACGCATCTGTCAGGGTGACACTGCTGGGGGGCCTCTGCAGTCCAGGCTAAAAGCCACGTCGTGAATCAACCGCCGGGTTGGTTCTGTGGTCTCACGCACGCCACGCGGTTGAAGGGCCAGTCGAGACTCGCATAGGCGGTTCCGTCTCGCCGGCGCCAAGGCAGGCGATCATAAGCGATCCTCCCTTCCAGGTGGCACGAGTTTCCCCGTGAATGGAAACATTTCCAAGATACACCACTATGCATCTTGAGCTAGGCGTGACCATCCTATGAAATACTGTACACAAACACGAACAACGAAATGCCCCCCTACCGGCATGCGGTCGAAGGAATCCAGTGATCCCACGCCTTTCGCCGGACACCTTTCCCCAACGAGCCAGATAATAAACAGCAACCCAAGCATACCAAGCTCCTAGCCCGAGCCGCGCCCATGAGCGTGAAGCTTCTCGATAAATAAGCTCCGTGCCACACTTTTTTTCGATAGACCCGCCGCGCCGGGACAAGTCACAGATTCAGCCGGGAGAGAGCAGGGAAGTTGGTGCGGAGGCGTTTTCACACAACGTTCTGGTCCGAGCTGCGGGTGAGGTGGGAGTGCAGATCGCGGGGGGGGTGACACCTGCTGATGCGCGGCGGCTGTTCTCTATAATAATGAGATGAAAGGATAATAAGAAACCATAAGATCCTCCGTTCGCGAACCGCGTCCTCCTTCTTTCACTGTGCATTCTCGCTCGTCTTCGAGGACTTGTGGTCATCGAAAAAACAAGTATCGTGAGCCACGGCGAATTTCGGGCCCCGACTTGATAGAGCATCGACTCTTTCTCAACAACTGCTTTTCCCTCAAGTTGCAACGGCGCCACGCCGGACCCAAATCCACCATGAAATTCACCACCAAAGTGTTGCGAAAGATTGTCCGCAATGAATCCAGTAAGCCGCCATCATAGCTATCCCTCCTCCGTCCACCTCCACAACACTAACCTGCTGAAAACCCCCAAAAACAGTGGCCAACGACCCCGAAGAAATCTACGGCTGGCGCGTCTACCTCCTCGCCTTCTCCGCCTGCTTCGGCGCCATGTCCTTCGGCTGGGACTCGTCCGTCATCGGCGGCGTCATCGTTCTGCGGACGTTTGCGGACGACTACAACCTCGGCACGCCCGGCTCCAGCGCCGAGGCCAACCTGTCCGCCAACATCGTCTCGGTGCTGCAGGCCGGCTGCTTCGTCGGCGCCATCGCCGCCTTCTCGCTGACCGACAAGTACGGCCGCAAGTGGTGCCTGATCTGGAACTCGTGGCTCATCATGCTCGGCGTCGTCATGCAGGCCGCGTCGTCCGGCCAGCTCGCGCCCATGTACATCGGCCGCTTCATCTCGGGCCTGGGCGTCGGCGCCGCGAGCGCCATCAACCCGCTGTACGTGAGCGAGAACGCGCCGCGCGCCATCCGCGGCCTGCTCACGGGCATGTACCAGCTCTTCATCGTGACCGGCGGCATGATCGCCTTCTGGATCAACTACAGCGTGTCCATCCACTTCTCGGGCAAGACGCAGTACATCTTCCCGCTCGCGATCCAGGCCCTGCCCGCCGTGCTGCTCTGCGGCTGCATGCTGCTGTGCAACGAGAGCCCGCGGTGGCTGGCGCGCCAGGACCGCTGGGAGGAGGCCAAGGACGTGCTCGCGCGGCTGCGCAACCTGGCGCCCTCGCATCCGTATCTCGAGGAGGAGTTCCAGGAGATTGTGGACCAGCTCGAGCACGAGCGCCGCCTGATCGGCGACGCGACGGCGTGGAACCTGCAGAAGGAGATGTGGACGATTGCCGGGAACCGGAACCGCGCGCTGATTTCAATTACGCTTATGATCTGCCAGCAGATGACGGGCACGAATGCGATCAACACGTACGCGCCGCTTATTTTCCGGAATCTGGGGATTACGGGCACGTCGACGGGCTTGTTCAGCACGGGCGTGTATGGTATTGTCAAGGTGTGCTCGTGTATCTTCTTTTTGCTGTTCCTGGCAGACAGTTTCGGACGGCGGCGATCGCTCTTGATGAGCTCGATCGGGCAGGGCTTCTGTATGTTCTTTATTGGGCTGTACGTTCGTATCAGCCCGCCTGTCACAAATGCACCTGTGCCTCCGCAGGGTTATGTGGCGCTGGTTTGTATCTTCGTGTTTGCGATGTGAGTTGCCCCCTTCCCCTTTTCAGCCTCGAGCAAGTGTATCTGACTCCGTGCAATTTAGGTTCTTCCAATTTGGCTGGGGCCCCGCTTGCTGGATCTACGTGTCCGAAATCCCCACAGCTCGACTTCGCTCCATGAACGTTGCCTACGCTGCTGCGACACAGTGGCTGTTCAACTTTGTGGTTTCCCGGGCCGTTCCTAACATGCTGCTCACCGTCGGCGCCCATGGCTATGGGTAAGTGATCCCCACTGATGTACCGCCAGAGTGAGTTCTCGTGGGAGGGGTGGCGCTAACAGTCACGCTCCTCAGAACGTACTTGATCTTCGGCAGCTTTTGCTTTTCCATGTTCTTCTTCGTGTGGTTCTTCATTCCTGAGACCAAGGGCATGTCGCTCGAGGCTATGGACGAGCTCTTCGGTGTTACGGAGAATAGCAAGTCGAGCTTGGTTGACCACGAGCCCGACAACCATGCCGATGAGAAGAGAGACGGCTCCACCACTCAGGTCGAGGTACGTTGAAGTTGTTGCGATATCGGAAGGTCTTCTCGGGGGCACGGTTGTGAACATTGAATATGGAGTAGCATCAGCGCTGTGAGCATTAGCTTTGGGGATTGGACCTCGTATGGGATCTGTACGGCATTCTTCTGTCGACAGAGATGGCACTATTAATCCGCTGGCTTCTCGCAGCTTGGTGACACCTTGGTGTAGTCGGGGTATCAAATGGTCATTTCCAAGGCACTATATCACCTCTTCTCATCGTCGTCGCCAACCTTGTAGCCTCTCGCCACGCCACCTCTCCCTTCCTCGATTGTCGCGGATTGTTCACCGTCAAAATCAGTGCCCAAGCCCTGCCATGTCCTTTGCGAACGGAGGAATTCTGCTCCGGGACTGAAGACACCGTTGACGGTGGCCAGTTCGCCCTTGGAGCGTAGCGTCAAGGCCTCGAACTGCTTATCTGGCACCTCCTTGTTTGGCACTGAAGCCTCGTCTTCAGCCGGCTGTGCGAATCTCCGCATGGGCCGCGACGTAGAGACAAGTTTGCCTGTTCGCAGGTCAAATATTGGTGCCTCAGAGTCGTCCTGGTCCAGCTCAATGCCGCTGTCTCCAGTGGTATTCTGGTCCTCTCGTGGCTTCTCCTCTGGGGCTTTGACGCTCTCGATGCCTCCCCACCAGCCAAGTCCCCAAACCCGCTCCTCATCGGGCATCAACGCGATCTCGAGCTCGAATGGTGTGATGACTGGACGATAAAAGTTGGCATCCTCTTCCACCAGACTACTCTCCCAGCAGCCGATCACAACCCAGCCCTCAATCTCAGAGAAGTTTGCCAGCTTTGCAGGGTTCAGTTTGCCCACGACAACCGTGTAGCTCTTCTTTCCCGCTGCGGCGATCTGCTTGCGTATCGCGTCGATGGAGGACAGGTAGTTGGCGACGGAGAGCGTGTTCACCAAGATCCCAATCACGCCAGCGCTCGTTAAGTTGAGCAGTTTGGCGTAGCGGCGGCCAAGAAGTGCTCGTGTTGTCCGGGTCGGGGAGTAGTATGAATCTGAGTCTGAGGTCTGGAAGACGTGGAGGGAGGCGACTCGGGAAGACAAGGCCAGAAGCAGTGCTGTCGGTGGCGTGGAGATATGGAACACCGAGTAGTTCTTCAAATCCATCCCGTCCACACCGTCAACAGTGAACGTGACTTCCTGGTCGTCTAAATCTGTGATCGTCCTGTTCGGTATGCTTCCAAGCGGATTATGCTGTATCCTCGTCGACAGAAGCTCTTTGTAACCTCGTTCCCTTATGCGACGGTATAACTCGGGCACGTGGACCTGGTAGGCAACATCCGCCATGAGCACCACTTTGGCCGCCTTGTCCGGGAACTCCGTCTCGAATTCGTGCATAGCCTTGTCGAGATCCAGCTCGTGCTTGGTGAAGACGTATATGACCGGCAACCGTGATGTCGGCGACAGACATGATCGGCCGTAATGCACCACCACATCGGCGTCCACATGCTCTGCCGCAATCTCGTCGACGCAGCAAGCGCTGTAGGAGGTGTCGGCGAGAATCCATATTTTTTCCGGCGCTTTCTGTGTGTCTTCTCTTGATCTGCTTAGCTCTTCCTGTATGAGGCCCACGAGCCTTGGCGCATCACCAAGCATGTGGTCTGGGAATTGCAGTGCAATCCTCTTGAAGCCTCCGTCTCGACATTCTCGCGCCGTGCGTTCGACCTCGTATATCTCGCGGAGCTGGTCATCTGTTTGTGCCAGTGATGTTGTATCTGGCTTCTGGTACTCGAATAGGTGGTCGTCGGGGGTGGCAAGCACGGGAGCTGCGGTCAATTCGTCTGCCATTTTGTGTGTAGTGTGGTGTTTTGGCTTCTATCGAACCGCATTCTACCCGCGGCGAATCCAAAATTTTGGATTAGTATCGGGCGACAGGGATGGCCCCACTCAAGATAACAGGGATAGTCCCAGCTACAGGTGGGCATGGGACCTGTACTCCTTGGCTTCAGCCCTATGACCAGACTCTGTGGTTTCTTCCTCACGATGACCTTGGGAGACCCTCTCATCGTCGCGATCACTCTATTTGCCCATGGATAAGTGCCATATGAGTACGGTGGACTCTCTGATGGAGCCGTTTGATGTCCTGGTTGGCAGAATGGAGCCTCGCACCATGTGGATCAACCCTGTCGCCCACACTCCGAGCGATTGGGCCAGCAGATCATGCAACGAACATCCTGCAACGACATCTCTTCTTCCGCGATGATCTCTTCACCTTGCACTTGATGATTGAGCTCACCATTATTTCTCGAGGTCACATCCAACCATCCTACACACAATAGGGCCAATAAGAAAATACTGTTGCTCCCTTCTCACTCCGCCATGTCTGGTGAAGACAAGCTCCGGCCACAGCTGCCTCCTTCTCAATCCTCCGTCTCCGGCACCTTATCAACAAACACAACAGCAGACATCGCCATGTCTCGTCAATCAACCTCATCCATGCTGGCCACTCCAGACCTACCACCACGTCCCTCCTTAGCAACCCCAGCTGACCACGATGGTCCCTTCTCTGCGCCCCCATCTCCGCTCCTTCAGGCCCCCACCGAACGAATGGGCAACCTCTCTCTCCAAGGCGTGGCCACAGCCTCCATCTCCTCGCCCGAGCACAGTAGCGAAGCCCACCTCACCGAGGACGAAGTACAAAGCAGCCGCGCCTCCCGCTTCGTAGGCAACATGCTCATCTCGCGCATCGGCCGCGCCTCCTGGCAGAGCCTCGAGTCCACTGCCCGCCTACCCTTCTACCTCAGCCCCTGGGGCGACAACCACCCCTTCACGCTTCCGAACCTCCGCAAACGCGATCTCGCGCTCGCAGGTGTCGCGCACTTTGGCCTCGACGCGTTGGGCGCTTCGGCGGTGACGGTGGTGGAGAGCGCGTTCACGCACGCGGCCTCCGCTACGGTCGAGCAGACCGCGGATGAGGGCATCGCGAAAGTCACGGGGCGCAATAAGCCCACGCACACGGTTGAGCGACGGGTGGGCATGACTTCGCTCACGCTGCGGATCAAGCACAAGCTCATAGGAGAGGCGGCTGAGCTGGTGTTCCAAGGTGTGCGTGATACGGACGACCGCATGGCTTGTGCGAAGGGGTGGTTCTGCCCGTACCTGTACGCCAGTGGGAGGGAGCCTGAGATCGCGAGGGCGAAGGATTTCAGTATGGTACAGTTACTGAGACCGAGGCTTGCGGCTGATGCGAGTATTGCTCCCACGCTGCTATCGAGTTTCACTGAGACGGATACGCCTGTGCTCTCACCCTTTGGCTTGCAGTGGGACGATGCGTCCCCTAGTCCCGGGGTGCAAGTTCCCAAGTTTAGGAGGATGGCGATATTTCTGACAGGAATCTCGCCCTACCGCTACCTGACTACGCAATCCGCCTGGTCACACTCGCGAATTCCAAACGAGGCGCGCATCAGCTTTCATATCTTCACGCACGTGCCAGCCATTGTGCTTCCTGTTAGGGACCAGTCGCCGATCCTGGCCTGGAGTCCGTGGACGGTGGCACAGATGCTGGAGAAGAAGACCAAGTATGATATTGGCAGGCACGTTAACGAGCTGCTGGATTTCATCGAGACTGTGATCGACGAGGAAGCCATCAAAACTAACCCCGAGACTGCTGACCTGGTCTGGCGAGATGTCATGGAAGCGAGTCTGCACTCCATGCTTAATGCGATTCTGAAAGCACCTGATGCTGTCCGTGAAACGGCTAAAGAATGCTGTGAGCTAGAGAGAACCGGTGTCATTGCCTTCAGATACTAATCCAAAAGCCCCAAATTTGTTTTGTTGAGATATGAACCTACGCGAAGTCATGGCTCCGATCTTCGAAGACCCTCTAACAAGGAAGCCGGGCCTCCCGAATTTTTTTTATCCCAACCATCATCGCGCACAATAATTCAACAAGCCCATCAAGCAGTCAACCGAAATAATATGATATTTCAAGACGGTCTAATTTCCTTTCACGGAGTCCCAAGAACAAAGATGAAACCGAGACACCAGACGACTTCTCGCTGGCCAGCCGCCCTTTGTGGGTCCTCCGCTGACGTGTTGAACAAGGACCATCCGCCCCCTGCCGATCAGCCCAACCTCCAGAAAGCCAAAAGAAAACCACCAGATGGCACCGAAAGCAAGATTTATTAATCAGTTTCCCTTGGCACAGCATAAGCTCTTCATCACTCATCACCACCAAACATGCTGCAAGGCCCTTATTACGACTCTCCCCGCCAAAGCGCCACGTTGGCGCCTGCGCTCGAGCCCTCGCCGCGCCTTTCCGGCCAAACCGGCCGTGACCACCAAGACCAGACATTTCCGCCGGATGACACCCATACATATTATCGACACGCCACCAACGGGGTCATTTCCGACGATGATGAGTCCGACAGGACCCATCAATCCGACACATGGTCCGTCGTCAATGCGGCGGCGGCGCCTTCTCCCAGTGCCGCCCGGGACCACCAGGACGAGGAGTGGACCATGCTAACAGTAGAGTGTGATGACCTGAGTGCTGCGAAGGCACAAGACACGAGGTCACATCTTCGGGAAGTGGTGGTGGCCGGATGGGAGGAGGACCGTGCTGGCAGTCAGGGATCGTCGCCTCGGGGAATTTCTGATACTGAGTTCGAGCTTGAGGAGCAGCAGCAACAACAACAAAAAGGAGGGCGGCGCCCGGAGGATGAGGAGGTCCTGGCGGGGAGTTTTCAACAACAAGCACCTTCTGGTTGTTGCTTACAGCCCGACCAGCCACCACCAACGGAAGAATTCACCACCCAGCCTGGGATAATGAGGCCGCCTGAAAGCGCTGCTGAGACGATGCACAACAACAACAACAACAACAACAGCAGCAGCAATAACAAGGAATCAGTCGCCAAACACCCCACCAGCCCCAGCCCCAGCCCGCCGCCGCCAAAACACCATCGCGCGCAGCGGCAGTCCGACGCCGACTCACTGCGCAAGCTAGAGCAGCACTGTCCCTGGCCCTGGGTGGCACGATTCCAAGTCCGCCGGCGCCCTGGAGAGTCGAAAGCAGCGCCACCGGCGCCGCCGCCGCCGCCGCCGAAGTCCTCGACGAGGCACAGGTTCGAGCCGCAGTCGGATGCGGAGTCGCTGCGCTTGCTGGAGTATTGGACGCAGAAGAGGGCGGTGGAGAGAATCTGGGCTACTGCTGTCTGAGGTTGGAGGAGCAGCCGAATTGCCCACATTTTTTTGTGGATTTGGGAAAACCTTCATTCTCTCTTTCTGCCGCACATCAAAAAAACAGCTCGTCCTCGTTTTCTGCAAGCGACCGCTGGCTGCCGCGCACGACATTCCCTCCGGGTGGGGACATCGCGCGCGCGCGCGCGGGGCCGCAGCGGCTGTTGAGTTCGACATGCCGGGGACCTTGGTCACTCCCCTAGGCAGCCCGCCAGCCGTCAGCCGTCAATTTCGGGCAGAAAAGACAGTCGGGTGAATATTCTTCGAGCCCGGGGCTCCACGTCCATAACTTGCATCTAGCAAAGCATAACTTGACATACACGCCGACGACAACTACAATGCACGGGCCGTCCATCCCGATGCCCGCTGCCTCACCCGTCGAGACGGATTCAAGTTGATCGAGGCAAGGGGACGCACGAAAACAAAAAGGACGCGGCGTACGTTTCCCAGCAATCCTGGGAAAAGCGGCCCGTTGCAGCGATGTGGGCACTGGGGGGGTCTATGCAACAACCGCTTCACCGTGCCGCCGTTTTACGGCCGTGCTACGAGGAGGGGTTCTCGATCACAAACAAAAAGCTGGTGCAGCAAGGTCGGAGGACACGCCGGGGGAGGGGGGGCCTTGTGTCGGGGTTGAGATTCGGTGGGGGGGAGCGGGACGACGGGCTCCGTGGCACGCACACTTGTGAGCAAGCGCTGATGCCAATCATGGTCCCTTCGCTCTGGACTGCTTACCCCCTGCGGAAAGCGTCTGAGAAATTTGATGGGGTCGAGGGATCAGGTTGCTTGATGCGTCGCACTGCGCAGCGCGGGCTCTGCCTCGATGCTTTGACGAACGAGAGCACGTTCCGACTGGAAGTGGGAGGTGAATGACATGCTCATATCTCGCTGGCATCTACCTAGGTAGCTTTCCTCACCCCCATCAAACGCTGATGGATATACTCAGACATCAGCGCCCATTATCTATGCGATATATATATGCCCCGAGGCGACTCGCAAGATGCGGCACCATGCCTTTCTATGCCCCATCCCTATGCCAAGAACGCCGGCCCAAATCCCGCCGTTTTAGTATAACGATTAAAGAATTAAGCCCGCTGGCTCACTAATATATCTTCCGCACATCCCACCCAACAGCCAACACCCTCGCGGACAAATAGCACCCAAACGCCACGCCATAGCTCAGCCCCGAGAACAAAATCAGCCCCATCCACCCCTTCTCCCCGCCCAGCCCCAGCAGCGCGCCCCCAATCGGCGGACTCGTCAGCGTGCCGAAGCTCGCGAGGAAATTCGCCGTGGTCATGTACCGCGCGAAGTCGCGCGAGTCGCACAACTGGCCCAGACACACGGGCACAAGGCCCAGGTTGCTCCCGCTCGCGAACCCAAACAGCACCGCAAACGAGATCGTCAGCGCGGGCTGCGCCGCCGCGCTGCTGCTGCCGCTGCTGCCGCGCGCGGGCAGCCACAGGCCCAGCACCGTGGCGCAGCACAGCGCGATGGTCACGATGATGACATTGAAGCGGCCGAAGCGGTCCGACAGGAACCCCGGTAGGAAGCGGCCGAGGACCGAGCCCGCGTTGAGGTACGAGAGGATGGTGTACGCGGCGTTGGCAGACTGCGCCTGTTGGCTCGCGTAGGACACGATGAAGGTCAGTGGGATGAAGAGCCCCCATTCCATGAAGAAGATGCCCGCGGCGGCGAAGGCGAACTTCGGGTCGCGGAACATGCGGAAGTTGGGGAGGTGGGCGCGCGCGGCGGTGGTGAAGCGGCGCCAGGTGGAGGGTGGCAGGTCGGTGGTGCCGTCGCTTTTACTGGTGTTGGTATTACTGTTGACAATGACATCGCGGCGGGGAGGCAGCCGCGACTTGATCCACAGGTTCTGGGGCACGGCCAGCGCCAGCATGATGAAGCCGAGGATGCGGGTGCTCCAGGCGAAGCCGAGCTGGGGGAGCAGGCGCTGCATCATGATGGGGAAGATGATGCCGCCGATGCCACCCGCGGTGCTGGCGATGCCGGTGGCGAAGCCGCGGCGGCGCTCGAAGTGGTGCGCGATGGTGCCGTAGGCCGGGGAGTTGAGGAGGGCACCGCCGAGGCCGCCTAGAACGGAGTAGGTGAGGAGGATTTGGTAGTACTCTGTGAGACGCCGGCCTGTCAGCAAGATACTTCTTTCGATATGGATATTAGGGTGTGACTGGTGCTTACTTGTACAAAAGCCAAGCAACATCAGGCTCAGGACCATGAACAAATTCCCACACAACACCAGCCATCGCGGGCCGTGCTTGTCGAAGATGGGGCCGATATGAATACCCACGAAGAAGACCAGGAAAAGATATAAGCTGAATATCCATCCGATCTGAGAGGAGCTGTAGTCTTTGAGCTGGTGTGTTGAGAAGTAGGATTCGAAGACGGCGGATGAGTTGATGAGCCCGAATATCGACAACATGGCACAGAACGAGGCAAACACCGACAACCAGCCCGCCAGGCCACCTTCCGGGAAGGTCAAGGCCGAAGACGTGGACATGCGCGAGGCGACTCGCTCTGGTAACCTGGACGGTGGCTGAGAAGCATGGTGGTGATTCGAGGGCGATTTCGTCTGGGTAGTCCAACCACCGGGGCTACTGCTGCTCTCGCGCTTCTCGTTTTCCTCGCTCTGCTGTTGGGCGTCGCGGTTGATCCGGACTTCCTCCTCGTGTGAGTCGAGCTTCTCCAAGTCCCCTTCCGCCGAAACATCAGACCTGAACCCGTCCGTATTGCTCGAGGAGCAGGTATCCCGCCAGTGCTGGTGCTTGAAGCCGCTGTCGTCTGCGTTGGACGACGGATTGAAGGCCATTACACCGCTCTCCCCCAACTCTGCCTGCGAGGTTATGGCGGGTGGTGGGACAAACAGTGAGGCAGCTGACAGCGCGAATTCGTTGATGACCTTTCTATGGGTGTGTGGCGTGTGCGCGTGATTCGTTCGTTATCGTACGATATCGATCTTTTCCGAGAATCACCTTTTTTTTTCCCTCTTCCTCCCTTCTTGGCCGTCACCTCGCGTGGTGGGACTGGGTTGTCTTTTCAATGTCCGACAAACAAGACGGCCGAGAGCGATGGCCACGTGAGATTTGGCAGGCACGCGGCGGGGAGAGGTAAGTACGACCTGGAGCCTTTGGATAAGTATGAGACAAGACTTTTGGAGGTACGTACTCTACCGACACGACAGACACCGCGTGGGCGGGCTGCCGTTGAATCGAAGTTGAAGGGTGATGGGGATTGTGAACGGTGATGCGACAAGTGTCTCGGCAGGGCGCAAGACAGATCTCACTTCTTCGAGATTTTGGCGAGCTGGGAAAATACAGTACAATACAATCTTGCAGCTGCTTAGAGTGAACGTGATATGGGGAGGGGGGGGGGGGATAACACTGCCAGTGGGTAGGGAGCAAAGCTGGTGAAAAGAGTCCCAGGATAGAAGACTTGGATTTGTAAAGACCTTTACTCATTGGGGCTCCGATGAGAGGGAGAACTTGCTTGGTCAATGCCAGGAGTCAGGACGCACAAATTTCCAATTCACAGCCTGCGGTGGTTGGAACCAACTTGACACTGTTTGTCCTGCTACGTCGTCCTCAAAGTGAAGGCTTCTCCTGTTGGTGTGAAAACCAACATGACCCAGACATCCAACCCACACCAACATACTGTGATAGAAGATGCCACCATCACACTTTTATTCCTCTCTCGTCGTCATCTGGCCGGCAAAATACTTCCGTGCTGCCCATGGCATTATCCTTTCCCCTTCCCTTGATCGGCTCTAGTGCAGCGGCAAGTGGAGCCCATTTGAGGCCCGTGCTCCGTTATTTATTCCCTGGTAAAAGTTCTGGGGTCGGTGGAGTTCACCGACCCGGCGGATACGGCCGAGAAAAAGACAACACCAACAAGACAGTAGCTTTCACGATCCTGTCGGTTTCTTCCACGATCGGCGCCCGCCCTTCCCCGTCTCTGGCCTGGCCAGGTTGCAGATGATTCACAGAGCATGGACTTGTTCTGCTTCCTCGCAATCCGAACACAACTCCCCTCCGAAAGCCACAGAATACCACAAAAAGGGATTCAGGGACAAGTGGGTAGCTCAAAGACCAGAACGGAGTGCAACAGGAACAACAGCCTGTTGAGACACACCTTGCCCTGCGGCTCTCTCTCCCCCTACCTCCTCCCACTTGGGTCCAGCTCTTGCTTCACGGCGTCGACGAGCTCCCAACCCAGGCCTAAAAAAAGGACGCCACGGCGCGCTGTCAATCTCGCTTTTCGAGCGCCCGAGATCTGCACCTCTGCATGGCCATTCCCTGCCGATTAAACCCCCAACGGTGTTCGCCAATCTGGTGCCACCTGCATGCAAGATCATGCCGGTATCTTTCTCTGCGAATTCTTTGGGCTCTTCCCCCCGATTCGGGGTCCAGCATGAGCCGGGGACGCCAGATCATGCTCTGTGATTGGGGGTGGGAAGGCAGAGGACAGCTGCAGCGACCCGTTGCACCAGACCCGTCTCGAGGTGCCTGCTTCCAGCTCAGAGGTACATGCTGCTGTAGACTGTTCAGCCGAAGCTGCATCTCTGCTGTGAAGCGCTTGGGCCGAGTCTGGCCAAGCAGCCGAACATCATTCATCGATGGAATGCGCTATCCTCGAGAGGGTTGCCTCTGTTCGACTCCGAATACGACCATGATTGATATCTCAGTGGTGAATGCTGCTAACAAGCCAGACATCCTCATCACCCCGTTTGACTCAAGGAGACTTTCAATTTCCTCGCTAAAAGCTCCGGATCTGTTGTCCCGACATCCTTCGGGCGGAGGAAACAAAGCCACTTCACTGTGATCCAGATAACGGGGTGTCTGATTTGACTTTTCCATGTGCTCACGGCAGGAAGTCTAGTCCCAGAAGACCAAATTTCAGGGAGCGCTTGTGGTGGTAATGCGGGATGGAAAGAAAGACAGCCATCACCGCAGAGCGACTGGACCCAGAGTACTGTCTCGGGAAGGATAAAAACGAGAGCTTGACTCTCGTGCAAGGGTATCTCGAACCGAGTTACTCAAAAGACGCTGGGCTTGTGGTACCGCACCGCATGTAATCTGCATGGCCTGTGAGACACTGTCTCTCTTTGGGTAGGCCATTGTTGCACAACCTTCTCGGTACAGCTTCGCGCGAAGTCGCAGAAGGCCCCCGCGGGCAAAGACCCACTCCGAAGACTTCAAAGTCGTCGGCGGCGAGTTCACTTGAATAGCCCAGGAAGCCAGTTGGAGGGAGGTGAGACGAGTCACATTCAGTGATGAGAAGAGAAATCGTCAGCTTCCAAGCACCAGCACCAGCACCAGCACCAGAACTTGCCAGCACTTGTCTAGCGAGTTATCTTCATCCTCCTGTAAGTGAATGAGATGGCCAGGGCGGCCCTGGGCGCCATCCATCGCCACACCTTCGCTTCGAAGCCATGCGCCATCCGGGCACCAACGCACGCGAAGGAAGGGGCGGAGAACAATCTGGCACGCCTCAAAGAAGATCACTTCCCCCACAGCCAGACGACACCGCCAACAACGGCCGGCAACTCACTCTGGCCTCAAGAAGCCGCTTCCAGAAGAGACTCCTAGGCGCCCGAGGGAGGTAGGCCCCTTCTCCCGCCTACCGCGGCCGCCACGTCCCAGCAAGCAGCCGGCCCGCCGCCACCGCACCTTTTTTTTTTTTTTTTTTCCTTTTTTTTTTTTTTTTTCCCCCCCCAACGGACGCCCCGAGGCGTCGGTCGCGAAACGCGCCCACGGGGCCCCGTCCCCGCGTTGGGCAATCTTCGCCCC